>CAJFCP010000101.1:617830-678718 GCA_904066005.1 Synergus itoensis | reverse complement strand
CGCGAATATATATCATCCAATAATAAGAGGAATAAAAATTTATTGCGCCCACGCATATTAATTGTGGCGCGTATTTTTGAATTTCTTGAAAGTCAAACTATGTGATAATTCTTACAAAGAAGAATCTAAACTTTGTAAAATAAAGGGAAAAATGGTAAAATTGGGTTAAAATTCTGGATTTTAGGGTTTTAAGGGGATTTTACAAATTTAAGGGGAAAAAAAGGGGAAAAGGGGAAAAAAAGGGGATTAGGGAAAAAAGGGGACGGAGTAGCATCCCTGAGTTTCAGTTCTGCATTCAAGATCAGGGACATTAGTATATTCTGCTAACCTGGCATGACCCGGAATAAGTTAGGAATGCTGAATCCAAGTAACCAACTAACCAAGAGAGTCATAACAATCTGATTAGACGCAACTCCCGAGTTTAGTAGTCGCGTGACGTGAGTACGTTTGCTGTCAACTGTCATCTTATAGAGCCTCTGTACATGGTACTGGCGAACACGTGACCATGTGGACTTATAAGTCTCAGGAACGTAACTCTCGTAAGAACCTACCAACAACCGCGATCGTTCAAGTCGGTCGTTCGAGGTCGACCGAGTTCATGCGAAATTCCCTATACCAACTATATATACATACTAGGTGAAATCCGAGCTTAATGAACTACAATGTTTAGGGAAAAGCACGTTCTTGTCGCTCGAGAAGTATCTTAAAAGTTGTTCTCAGGCACGAGAGGTATCAGGTCTCCGTAATCGATTCCAATCTGTCTATTCCTTTTCCCTAGAAACAATGCCTTTCTTCTTCTTTCTTTCTCGTGAAATAAACGTTTTGTTCGGTGAACACTGATCAAACTGGTTTAGCAAACATTCTTTCAAGGAGAGAAATACCTGTGAGATTGTACTTCCATTTTTTAATGATCTGCGCCTCCATTTGCAATCCAGTATTTCTATTTCTTGTGAATCTTGAAGAATTTATATATTTTAATTAGCCATGTACTTCAAATATCATATTTTCACCTCGAATCGAATGCAAGACACTTTTGGGGCGAAAGTGACGAATCCACCCTATTCGAATATTTTTACATTTACCTATACAGTTTCCAAGAACTGCTTATACAAAATTATTCAAAAGCATGCATAATATATTTCGCTATCTGGAAACTGAGCCTCTAGATCTAAAAAATAGTGGCTTTCCCTTGAAAACGTCCGTCTCTTCTGGAATAAGATAAATTGTCTTCTCTGACAGGTGCTAAATTTCCACGAAAGCACTGAATTTAGTTGAAAGTTTCCACCTCGGTTTCCACTCCTTGTTAACAAACTCTCGAAAAAATGACAGGGCATGAAACCAATTTGAATGGGTCGAGACAGATAATTGAGCAGGAGGGCTATAGTTTCTGATTTGTGATATAGTGTCCTTGAAATGGTCCATGCAGTAATCGCTGCTTCAGAATTTACAAACTTCGACTGTTTAAAATGTCTAATTTATAATATTTAAAGATCATAATTTTAGATTCTGAAGTTGGCAAGCGATACCTGTCCCTTATTCTTGGCGGACCTTTCTCGACGGGTTCAACCTTGCCCCGTTTCCTTTCTCGTTTAGGACCAAAAGCAAAAGGCTGACAATGAGATGAGATGAGACGAGAAGGAGGCACGATTTGAAAGATGCAAAAAGGAAAAAACTTCATCCACGTTGTGGCGGCTCGGCAGTTCCAAAAATATCGACCCATGTTTTTCTGCTTTTGTAAACCGAGCCAGTCCACTAACCTGCCTCGAGTTAGTGTGTCTGTTTCAGAAAACCACCTATGTTTTCATGCTCTGCGGATTTAGACTTTAGACACTTCCACGTGCTATTTAGAGTGCACGAGTTCGACGTTTTGCCGAGAAATATGTTTTTATGTTTCCTGTTTCCGGACGGAAGGACTGCTTTATAACATTTGAAAACATCTCATTCAGAAATTCTTCGAGCTAAACAAAAATCACGATAAATAAATTGCAAGGAATAATATTATTGAATCCATTAAGACTTAATATCACAATTTGCATCTAAAGTCCGCACTCAGTAGGCCATTAACTTCAATAAACATTATCTCTTTTCCCTCGGGTAAACAAATAGCACCGCGTACTATTTAGAAGTTTCCAATAAGACTAATAAATCATTCCTCGAAATAATGGACTCGCGCCTTAGAGCAATGCATAAATTAAACAAAATAACCGCAAAAGGTGAAAGTCGGGTCATTCCTTTTTCCAGCAATACGTATCCAATACATATCTCGTTGCAAGTTCTTTTAACTTATAGTGTTGCTAGTCCATATTGATAATTGTCCCATTAGCGTCTAGCATATAACCTTGAGCCTCTTAATAATTAGTTATAGAGGCAAGACAGTAACTCCCACATCTGGGTGGCTGAGGCTGAGAATCGCGAGATCAGGCGCGAAGACCCTCTGGCGTATTCATCTTTCAGGTACTTTCAGCGACTTTCAGACACCTCATGAGATAGAGACAAGCCAGAACATTGAGCACTCTTGCGCTCAAACGAGTACAATGCGCCGCAGTAAATGTCAAATGTATAAAGACTAAAGAAGCCAAACGCGCATCTTTCGACCCCATCGGAATTTGCAGCCGATCGCTAATAAATTGCGAAGAATCATTCGTGCAGAAAAGGATGATTTCTCGGGTATATGCAAGGAGTCTATAACTTCAGTTTCGATCTACACTGATGGCACTATTGCACGAGACTGCACACTGAAAAATATGGTTTAGCTGTCCCAGCTAGACGTTTCACTGGATTTCGTAATTCCTAGAAGATATAGCTGTGTTTCCTAAATTTATTGGAATTACCAAATCCAGCGAAACGTCTAATAGCTGGGACAGCTAAACCATTTTTTTCAGTGCAAATTATATATTAGAGCTGTGTAACCAAGTGCAATTATTTTTAGTTGGAATTAATTAAAATTTTACAAGTACAAATCCAGGGTAACCACAAGATCCAATTTTTCAATTTCCCTGACATTATTTTAAAAATCTCTTGAAATCTTTTAAAAAACCTTAAAATCGCACAAAAATATCAGGAAATTCTTTTAAATTCTTCGAAATTCTTGTAGATCTTTTAAATTCTGTTAAATAAACTATAAAATCTATACATGTAATATGACAAAAAAATCCGTTAGCAAAAATGTCAAAATGGCATAATTACTAATAAAAAGTAATACTGTCAAAAAAAGTTGCAAGACAACAGCTACTCACATTTGCCTGACAATTCCCTGATTTCCCTGACATTTAGCCACCCTGATAAAATTTTAAAAGTAAATAATAATATAATTGCACGATTTCAAAAGATTTCTCGAGATTTAAAAAAAGTCCAAGACAATGGAATTTTTTAAAATAATTTCGCAGCGATCATATCTGATATGTTAGCAACCGTTATATGTCGATGAATGGGAAGAGATTTTTTTCATGCACGATCGTTAGCCTTCAAGCAACGTGATTGTACTTGTGAATATTAAAGCGATGATTGAAAACCATCAAGCCGATTCGAGACTTCAAACTCGAAATTCGTTGATTGAAATTCAGATCTGGTGATCGTTAAAACTTAGGCTATTGGAAGCGAGTTATTTAGATAGGAAGTGCTTTGACCTACAGGCTAGTTTCCAAAAATACAACTTTGATTGCGCGCTTCGCGAACCCTCGTAATCGCGAAATCATTGCTTCGATCACTCGCTTCATTCAAGTTTCTTCTAAAATTAAACTAAAAAACTTTAAAAAGACAAAAAGAGTTTAATCTTCAATTGTTAATCGTCTTTTGAAATAAAACATTGCAGACTGATAGCAGACTTGATTTTTATCACTGGGTCTTTGTAATCGGGGATTTAGATTTTTATATTTTTATCTCTACCTTTATCTTGGATGTATATAGAATTCAAAGTAAGTGGAAATCTTTGGATTTTAGCCGAGAGGTTTTGTAGTCTTTCGAAAAATAGAATCGCCCTATCTTATCTAGTTTTTGTCTCCGCGTTGGCCGTCGTTAGGGTCGCCTATTGACATCCCGAGACACATGGTGCTAAAACTAAAAGGGTCCACACGTTCAGTTGCTTTGAATCCTCTGCGGCGTGGGAATAAAGAATGGAATAAGGAATAATCATAATCTAAACTCAATTTAAGCCCAAGGCCCTTGGAAGATAAGATCAACATGAAAGGAAATGATTGTCTGCAGCTATAAAATCCTATTCGATTAAACATTCAAGAACGCCCAGATTCCAGACTCAATGGACCTTTTAAAAAAATAGTATTAAATTACGAGTCATTAAGTTATTTCTAATAAGGGAATTGTAATATATTTTTCATATTTTTCCCAATAAAACATTACAGTTTCAGTAACTTTCTCTGGTTGGATTGAAAATACAAGGTTTCGAGAAAAAAAAATAATGCATTTCATCAAGAGAGAAGCTATGATTTCCCGAGTGTGTGTGTTAATAATACGTACACTTGGTTAACATCAGTCATGTCATTTCATTCAAGTATTACTCGTGTTTCAAGACTGGAAGGAGCACTGGTTAATTTAAATCAATTCTCCCAAGCGTACAGCGACTTTTCATATCTCTAATAAAAACGATCGAAAATTAAACATAAATAAACTATTCTACCAAAGAAAAGAACAAATTTCATCCAGAACAGTAACGGTTCTCGCAATAAAATCTAATTAAACAATTTCTTCAGCAACTTGTTGATCCAATCTTTCTTTATAATTGCAAACATCTAACAGGATTTTTGTAATGCCCCTCTATTCAACTTTTCTTACGATTATGAGAGAAAAAAAGTTCTCTTGTTCTGGTTAGTGCAATAAAACTGGTTGTCCATAACAGAAAACTTAAGGAACAAATCTCATAAACCAGAGACAGTTGAGGCAACCACAACCACAGAATTTATCACGATTTCCGTAATGTTTACCGCAATTTCGATAACTTGTCCCGTGTCACGAGATGTCGATCTTTCAAGCTATAAAACTACCGGTGATATTCAAACATTCAAGCTATAAAACTACCGGTGATATCTAAACATTCAAATCTGTGCCAACGCCTACTGAGTGTCGATTTAACCTACTGATTAATGACCTATCAATCGTTTCTTTTTGTTGTTGTCCTACTTGCTTATTTATTTTTTTATTTACAGTCAATTGATCCGAGTTTTAACTGAACTTGGCGAATGGAGTCCCGAGACCTTTTAGACGCCTTTTCTCATAACTCGAGATCTAGACGATCGTCTCGCCCACTCGAGGCCAAGAGAACTCCAAGAAGAATAAAAACGATTGTGTACAATCGGATACAACAAGGCTACGACTGTAATTCCACCACCCACAAAGATCCTAAGGTACGTCGACAACCCCGAGGAGTCTTTAGCTAAGAAACCCGCAACGAGTTTTCTTTGTTGCAGTCGATTCTTCCGCGTCTGAGTCTCTGAATAAAATCAACGGCAAGCACCCACGCGCTTAGCTGCTCTGAGATGTGCATCGCTTACATCATCATCTCTCTTCGCGGCTAAAGCCCTCACGTCCACTCATCCCAAAATCTTTGGACCACAAACTGAACTGACAAGAGATCTTGGAGAAGAAGCAGTGCGTCTGGAGAACAAAAAAATATCCTTACCCGAATTGAGCATGGTCCTCAGAGGTTCGCATAAAGGAATGTAAGGATCCAGAAGGTGCAAAAAAACTAGAAGGCACTTTCGAAGGCACTCTGATGCTAAATATCCAAGTGATCAAGATTAATCACTCCTTGGAATCAAGGTTGCAAATCATCGTCTACATCTACTGGTTCTACACTTTTCTATCCATAGAGAACATCGAAGATCCAGAGGACTTCGGTAACCAATGGTTCATCGTAAGTTTATCGTGGGATACTTGAGTTCTGAATTGGCAATCAAGCTTCCAGATCACTCGAATTAAACTCATCACCTCTCATTACCTCGCGCACTTTCACTCTCACGAACCACACATTGAATGATCAGCGAGCGACTCGTCCGGAGATGACATTGGCAATCCTAACATTAGATACAAGTTAGGGTAATCATAAAAAGGGATCCAATGAATGGAACTTGAGATAAAAAGTTGTGAGCTACGTCGGGTAGCATGCACCAACGACCATGGAGCGGCAAACTCTGAAACTCTGTTTCTGCTTTCTGGTAGCCGGCTGGCTATGTGCCGGTCTCGATAGAACGCTAACCGAAGGGATACGAGTGCCAAGCTTCGGGCAAGATCGGTTAGCAACAAAACTACGAACGTGCTCGCGTTGGACTCCCCCTTTGTCGCGATATACTCCCACCCTCTGGAGATGGTTCTTGGTTTGTGCTGGTTACAGCTATAGCTTGTTGCTCGCTCGTGCGATCATCCTGAAAGCCGATTCAGAGTGTACTATGTGGACTTGTAGAGCCTTGAGATCCACTACTCCCCATCCCATCATCCCATCTGGGGTTCCTTGCCAAGGGGAAAAACACCGACAAGGTGGTGGAGCTCAAGATAAAACATCTGCTCCAACCGGGATCTTGAATTTTTATTAAAGAAGCGATGAAAGTGAAGCCAGCTCGGGGCTCTGGAGCTTCTTGTGGTGGAAGCAGAGCTTCCTGTGTTTTGCGAAACACCCACCGGATGTTGCTGAGTTGTAGAGCTCAGCACGTGGTTTTTAAGAGGGTGAAGTGGGTCTTTTGTTCTGATGAAGGTACGAGATTTCAATGGTAATTAGGTCAAATTTTAGAACAGGGTGGCCACAAGACTAGGATTCCTATAGGAAACCAGACTTTCCCTAACTAATACAATTCTCTGACTTTTCCATGATTTCTCTGACTGGTAATTATTATGAACATCATCTTCATAATCCTCAACTTTTGTTTTCCCTTCAACTCTAGCATCATCACTAATCTCTGATTTTCAAGAAGATAAGATTTCTAATCTGATTTAAATTATGCATCTTCATTATTCTTGATTACTATTTTGATTGTCTTCAAATCATCTTCAGCTTATTTATTATCAGTTTAGAATCATTCTATAGCTTCTATTTTCGTGACGCATGCATATTCCCCAAATTCCATTTGATCTAAGTTTCATAGGGTCGAAAATCAAGTTATCGAACACTTATTTATCATAATTTTTATTTATCCGACCTTCTCTTTCTTCAAAATCATTATTCAATTATTTATTTATCCAACTTTCCACTTACTCGGGTTCTAATATCATCATCTAATTTATCTAGATCTAAATTCCTATTTTTAAAAGATCTTCTGATAATTTTAATTGCTCTTTTAGCCACTTAAAATTTATTATTACACATATTTCCTTTTTCCTTTCTCCATTTTGAATGACACAACGAAATTAAAATCGACGAATTCAGCCAACAAAAAACGTTTAATATCCAACTTCCAACTGCGCAGAATAAAAATCTTAATTGTGTACCACAGAACACACCTGGATCCATTTACACCCCTCTACGAAGTCTATACAGAATACAATAATACATCTCAGTTTGATACTTTGTTTGAAAAAAGACCCTCCCTCCTCTTCAAACATAAAGATCAAAGAGTAATCGATTTCGATTTAAAAAAAAGAAGGGGATTTTTTTGGTAGAGAAATGGACCAAGCACGATTTAAATTAATGGGATTTCCTTCATGTTCAACAATATCTATATGGCAACTACTCTTGTGTTTATTCTCGATAAATTAAATGAAAAAAGTTATGTAATTCATAGAAAGTTTTAGAAAATATGTATAATAATGTATATTATGTTAAATAATATACCCTAAACAAAGTATACTTTAGATAAATGAATCCGCTTTCGTAAATATTATTTTTAAAAACTCTCCAACATTTAATGATGTAGAGAAAATTGAAAAAAGTAAGGGGAAAATAGGATTGGGGGAACAATAAAATTTCGAGGCTAGACTTTTCACGACCACTGAAAATCGAGCCTGTCAAAATAAGCAATAGGCAGCTTAACTTATTGTCACCAAACAAAACAGGAGGCTTTACAATAGTACAAAGGATAATCAATCTAACGATTTTGGTCAAGCAGAAGACAAGAACCTATGTTTCTTTGTAGCAAACCATCGATAACAAAAAATGCTTTAAACTTTAAAATCCTGTAATATTATTTTTTAAATACTTGGAAAATTTGAAAAAATTAATTCTAACAGATTTTAAAGTATTCCGAAGAGTTTCGAAGAATTATAAAGAATTATGAAGAATTTTCAGGAGTTCGATTGGATATTAAAGGGTTTCTAAAGAAATTTTCGAAATATTGAAATTGACGTCGTAAAAGAGGAAACCCTGTTGATGAGGGTAATGACAGAATGGGATTAATGCACGATAAGGGTTACGAACTTGCCACGACTAGAGTATAAAAGGGGTGTATCGCTTATCGTTGCGACAGTTGCAACCATCAGCTGACCTTCAGGGGTGCTGCTGTAAGCAGTTTGTCGTGCACAAAGACGGTATCTTGTCTCGTAAATAATAACTCGCGAACTTAAACCCTATACGAAGGAAGAATAGCCTTGACAGTAAAACCCCTAACGGATTTCCTTATGTCCGTATAGCTTATGAAACTCACGCTATAGCTAAAGCTAAAGCCAAAGCATAAAGGGCCTAGCCTACAGTCACCGCAGAGGTTTTAAAATTTTTAATTATACCTCATAAGACTCAAGGGCAGCCTATCATCTTTCATGATTTTCGCCTTGAAGATCATTTTTCTCGCATTTTATTAGCTACTCTAAAAATTTTACATAAAAGATAACCGCGGGGATTTTAATTTCTTCTGACGACAGATTCAGAGTGTTTTGTTTTTAATTATTGTTCCTAAATCTTGAATATAGAAAAGAAATCCACGACCTAAATACAATTTGCTTTTGATTCATTTTCAAATTTGGATGAAACTAAAATAACGAAAGAGCTTAGCGGATTAAACTAATTCCAAGTGGTTTGCAACGAAAACACTAAAGACGAATACCTATCATTTCTCAACTCCAACTTATTCTAGTAATTCGAACCAGAGAGGAATTCAAACAGTTCCAAAAATACTGTTTCAATCTGTAAGGCACACGTCGATGCTTTCTATCAACAATGTTGCCAAGAAATTTTATCTAATGCTTTCGAGCCTTTCAGTGAATGAAGGTTGAGAAAAGTATGAAAAAATACGAAGTATGAAAAAAATTAAATCAAACTTGGGGCGGTACTCTCTAAGGATTAATAAAAAAGACGTGCGTGACTAACATAACGTGTTAATTATTTAATTATTGTAATAAGTTTATTTAATAAATTTTTTTATAAATTTAATAAATAGTTAAGTAATTAGTACAAGGTCTAATAAAAATGTCAACTCCCTCTTTTAATATTTTTAAACACTTTTAAAGTGTTAATAAAAAAAACCTGCGTGACTAACGCAATATATTAATTAAAGATAAGATAATAACAGAGAATTTTTCGTCAAACTTTCTCCTTCGTAGAATATCTGTGGCATCAGCATGACGCTGAGCGATATCTGCATAATAAATTCAATTTTCTTCGATCAAAATTACCTACATGGGCGTTAACGTCTGTCAGTGGATGTTCCTCTCTTATAATCAACAAAATTGTGCATACTTTCTAGTTTCTAATCCGAAGCAAGTCTGCGTCTCCACGTATAGGATCAGGGATTATTTTTCCGACAGAAAAATAGAGAACATGTTCGTCACGAAATATAAAATGGTCAAGTTAGGTACAAAAAGAAGCGAACTGAAGATCCTGTTTCGGGTATTGCCTTCCGCTCAAAGTTGCGACAGAGAGAAAAGCACAATAGACTCTCCGAATGAGCAAACGTGCCTCGGGCAAACATTTTACTCTCTATTATATATCTCGGTAAATACCAAGAATGAAAAAACTGAGTGTCGAATACAATTAGAATCACTTCCACTCGCATAATTCTCAGATAATCGCTCTATCAGAGCTAATCCGGTATCAGGGAAAAGTTATTTAATCCGACCTGCGGTCAACTGCTCGCAAACTGGTTCCTAAACGATTCGATGCGTAATCTATAATTCCTGAATCTAAAATAAAGCAGAGTGGGAAATTTACTCTGATCTTGTCCTGGATTTCCAACTGGGTTTCATACTTCGTTATTGTTAAATATTTTTAACTTTTTCATTTTAATAAATGAAGGGTTCGTTTTTATCGCGAGTACCAAAATAGATTATGTTATGAAGATAAAAAGTTAAAATCTTATTTCTCGACCGAGGAATAGAAAGATAGTTCTATATCTATAACACTCGAAAAAAGTTTAAAATAGCGTGACCGGGTATGGCGGAAGAGGCTCTTTAAACTTTTTCTTCAACTCGTACCAAATTATATACAGTTGTCGACGTGCGTTTGTTTCCTTAGTTCTTTTCGAAGCAAATTGCGCCTGAAGTTCACTAACGATCTTCACGAAACATCAATTTCAAGTAAAATTAAAATTACCTGACAACCTGACTTTTCCCTAATTTTTTTTTTTTTTTGAGCAATTTTTCATTTTCCCTGGTGATTAATATTCGAGTCTGACAAATCTGTATTTTAATTTTAAAATAGTACAATCTTTAAAAATCTTCGAAATCAGATTGGATTAAAGATTCAGACGTTTTGTCTGACGATTTTAATCAGTAGATTTTTCACTGATTCAAGTTTAGGGAGCAGAAGATTTAAAACATTTTAAAGAATTCCAAGTACTTTTAAAGAATTTCACTTGACTTTTTTCAAATTAGAACCAATTCCGTTAAATTTCTTGAAATCACTGTAAAAATTTTGAAATTCTGTAAACTGATTCGAACTCTTTTAAAAATCCTTCGAAGTTTCTTAGAACCCCTTGAAATCTCTTAAAATTCCTTGGTCACTTAAAATCTCTTAAAACCCCGAGGTAAAAATATAATTGCAATTGCCATTTGAAATTCAAAAACGTGTAAAAGTAATAAAAATTTATAAAGAGTCACGTAGTCACGTAGACGCCCTGCCTTTTTTTACCAAGATTTATCCATGAGCCAAGATTAAATGAACAGTTGATCACAACTCAACCTACAAATGTCGCTATTCGTGCAAAACAGCAAACGAATCCAGGGATACAGAATATAGTCCAGGTTGTCCGACAAAGATACACTTTGAGTTTACCGCACTTGAGCTAATTGGCAGCGAGGCCAGCTCGCTAGAGAGAAAACTCTGTGAATGTGGAGCATCGTGAAAAAGTGAACTTAGATATTTAACTATGAAGAGAGTGTTCCTGTAATTGGTGTGCTTTCGCAGAAAGAGTATGTTTACCCTTCTGACTGACAGGTTGAAGAAAGCAGTTCTGGGTGTTGCCATCCAATGAATTTATGTACAGCCAAACCCCGATAGGCATCTTAATTAACTATTTTAAAATAATCCACGTTCCACAGAGTGGCCACAAGATCCAATTTTTCAATTTCCCTGACAATTCCCTACCTCTTAGACAAATTTCCCTGGCAGAAATATATTAAAAACGCGAATAAGTTTTTAATCATGAGCTAAAATTAAAAGCGAAACAAGCCAGAAATAAGGTGTTCATTTCGATAGATCTATACTGATAAGAAATCATGACCATATGATCCTATGAAAATATAAACAACTTTCTGCAATAACTGTATTACCTTCTTATCTCAAAGTTCTTGTTTTTTTAGAGGAATGTTTTCATCGTGAGAATTTAACACTTGGATGATTTTCGGATCGGTAACTGGACAGTTGTTATTAATAATGTAACGAATTTCTGATATATAGAAGCCTTGTATAACAGAATCGATTAATCATCGTCGCCGACAAGGACTTCACTCTTCCTTGCATTAGAGTGAAAGTTAGATCCATCGTTACTCTTACGATCTTATGGAGTCTGCAGGGAGGATGACTGTGACTCACGAAAGGAACAATGGGCACTGAAGAATCTCGCACAACAGAGACCCGCATTTATTGACCAATTGAGGCAATTTAAGTCAGCCAGGATGATGATGATGATGATGATAATGCTCCTGGACTCTCAAACGAGAAGATATTAATTTCTAAAGTCCAAACCAAGAGACATCATGCAACATATTTTACCCGCAGGGTTTTACACTTTTCAATTATACCCTTGCAATTTTATCGTGATCGATTATCCTTCGTGGGAAATCGATTCAAAGGGTAATTGCCGAAGCAATTGAAAGTTGCAAATAATTATCTTTTCATTCGATAATGACTCATAAAAGTCAAATTCCGTCAAATTTGACGAAAATCTTTAAAATATCTTTAAATTTGTTAAGTAAATTTTTAAAACTTCCGAAATCTTTTGAAACCTCTTGAAATTAATCTCTAAAAAAAAGTTTCTCCTTAAAAAAGTGGTGTAACAAAATGACTGGAAAATCTCGCATAAATTATTGTTGCAAACCTTGATTGGCTTTTGAATGACTTGACATTGTAAGAAGTAAAAAAAATAATCGCGCGCGTGTTAGTTTGGTACTTTAAAAAAAAATTCATTATGCAGAGAGAAATTTAAAAAAAAAAATAAAAAGAGAAAATATGAGAAATATTTAAGTCTCCCACCCTTCAAGTATCGATTTAACTTTCGCAGATCTTTCCAGAGAGGATTAAAGTTGGTAGCAAGCACATGTAGACATTGCTTTGTTTATTGCACGGTCATCTTTTTGCCACGGGGAATCAAAAAAGAGGATTTGAATCGAAACGGATTGCCCGCTTTAAATCGAACCGCGTGCTGCTACACCCGGCCACTGCCTCTGAACGACTCAACGTCATCTTCTCAAAGTAATTGCCTCAGGAATCGTGCCATGAAAATCATCTCGTCACGATCTGAGATATCGAAAATAAATAGGAAGTGTTTCACACTAGAAGCCTCGTCTCTTTATTTTCTATTTCTTCTTCTTTTTCTTAGACAAAACATCACCTCTGATAAACGAAAGTCAGATTCAATTGAAATCAACACGATTCTTTCTACAAATCGTTCCATAAATCGTTCTATAAATAATCTTCCCTTCTACTTTCTACAAATATCCTTTTTAATTTGAAGAAGAAAGTCATTTCCGAATTGCACTTTCTTCATTGTTATTTAAATAAAGAAAGGTTTCAATTTTTTGACGAGGTCATAAAAGTTTGGCTATAAAGTGACAAGCGTCACTAAAAGCATGACCAAAAACTCGAGTCATGCAATCGGTGTAACTTCTCGAAGAGATACTCTAATCAACATTTCGTGGCCCTTGGGCTCAATTCACACTGCAATTAAAAAAGGTATTGAATGTTTCATAAGTGAATGTGAGGAAGTTGATGAATAAAAAAGACAATATGACATAAACCCCTCCCTTCATTAGGCAATGACTTGTATCCTTGATGATGTAAGACTATTTCTTCGTGTTCCTAAGATTCACTGTTCTAATTAGAAAAAGAGAAACTCACAAAATAAAACAAAAAAGGGACCAGGGAAAATCAAATCGAACCTCAATGCGAAAGATCGAACCAACACAATCAATGGATCCCGTCTATGAAAAAAAGTAAACATCAGTATCAGAAAAGGTCATTGACATCTGAAAGAGTCCAAGAGAACGAAGTTACGTAACCCAGAAAAAAGGCAAGAAAAAGCCGTAAAGGAATTCCAGGTTATGAAAACTATTGTTACAGGGTCTCCAGTAAAAAGACTTGACCCATCTTATCAAACATTTGAAGTAAAAACACTGTGAGATTCAAATTCACACGTCTCTCAAGGAACTTCAAAACGGATGTGACTTTCTCTGATTTCGAGTACATACTTCGAGAATGAGGTTGTGCAGTTATTTACTTATGCTTTATGATTTACAATTGACAATTGACAATTTACAATGTGAGAGTAGGACATTAAATAATCGCTGTCGAGATGATGGCCCATTCTTCCGAATTACAACGATTGTTCCCCCCATTCCCAAGTACTCAGATCAATATCGATGAATGATATTTGTCGAGACTCAAATATCGTCAGTCGTGCTGACGTGCTTCGAATACTATTTAACTACCTATTCCCCTTTCCCTCTTTTATATCATGAGACTTTTTTATATGAAATATCATTCTCATGTCCAATCTTTATAACGGATCTAATTTCGACCGATTTTTAATTCCCTGTCACTTTCTGGTCACAAAAATGTTCAGTATAGATAATTATTAAGACTGAAAACTTGAATTTTACTGGAATCAGAAGCAAACTCCCGATTTTTTAATTAAACACTAGGAAAACAAAGAACACAAAGACAAATAATATTTTTGGCTTTTTCATTCTGATGATTCAGAATTTTTCTGAAATGCCTCTAATACAGTTATAAATTAATTATTTATAATTCTATTATGTGTAAAATATATTGAAGGAATGCTATCCTTATATCATCTCTTTCACATATTTTCTTCACATTGTATCACGGCGCGTTGACCTTAGGGCCCTTTTGTCCATTAATATTCCACGCCATGTATTTACGCTGACGTTCAAGGTCGTGCATGATATAATGCAAAGTAATTGTGGTTACGTCAGATCTGCAATAATGCTATATGCATTTTTAACGTGTGATTTTCTCTCACGCAATGTGATTTAGTTCCTGATGCTAACCGCAAAGTGTCGATGAAAATTGGCCTCTCTGCAAATGTTCCTTTGTTTTGAAACATATTATTTGTTAGCTTTAGACTTCGCGATAATACTAGAATTCCCAAGAGGATATTGAAGAGAATTTTTTTCACAAATTATAATATACCTGAGCTATCTATTGTAAAAAAAACCTTTTTTTCCCTGACATGTAACCACCCTGAATTTACATTTTGATCCTCAATTTTGAACTCATCGAGCTTCATTCACACCAAAGTGGAATTTAATGGGTTAATGGGTTAAGATCTCTTTAGTAAAGGAAACGTGGTAATTGTCCTTGACGGCCGTCAGTACTTTCAATAGAAATCGCTCTCGTCAAAAATAATGGCACAAAATAAACAAAAGAAGTGTCAGAAGTCGTTTATTGGAACGGAGCAAGGCGGGAGAAAAAAAAATGAGTCAAAAAAGCAGGCGACCGGCCTACATTTATGGCAAAAAGATCACCCGACACAGGGTTCCGCACACGTGGTCTCTGAACTGCAATTGCAACCATAACTGTACGAATGTATATGAAGTACCTATACTTCAGGCTGCTAAAATTCCTGTCGATTATGGTCAACGGGAAACCGCACTGTTCATAAAGCTTCCCCCGCAGACTTATGGTTGTACGTAGCAATAAAACGTAGAATTAATAGTCGTTACCCTGCACGTTATTTCATTTTCATTTTTACGATCTGTCGACTTTGCTGAAACATCGAAACTTTCGAGCCGTGAAAATTCGCCTTTTTCGACCAATATTAACGAGGAAGGCGGGATATAAAGTCGCAGCGCTTTGCTGAGTTTAAAATATTCCAGAGGAAGTAAAACTTTCAACAAGTCTCAAGTATTTCTTTCCGCAAGTGCCAAAATACGCTGTGACATTTTTATGTGAATCAATCAAGAATTCAGAGTTTGATAGATTTATATTCAAAATCAAAAGTATAAATAAAATAGTGAGTTGGTATTTTAAATCGGTTCATACTTTCAACCCTGTCCACTATAATTAAACTATAATTTATCTGATAAAGTATGAGAAGCTTTAAATATCAGAGGAACCACATTTCGTCAATGATTTATTTGAGACAGATGGTGAATAGAGCTGGAAGGAAAGTTCCTACTTTTAAATATTGTAATCTTGCTCAAGGTAAAGAGTGAAAATTTCAAGAATATTCCAGGTCAATAAATCATTTCAATCATAAAAGACAAAACAGTTTCCAACTTAGGAACTGGCTTGAATAGATTCCAATTTTTTACTATTTGTGATTATAGGCGAAAGTGACCAACACAATTTTCTGAGCTTTCCATGAATTCCAGGATTTCCCTAGCTAGCCGTAATTCTGAGTTCCCTCTGAAAATGGTGCAAGTCTGAAAATTTTACCGGAATGAATTAAATATTTCAGTTTCTCCTGAAAATCGTTAAATTTGGGGAATGACCTCATCAGGCGAAATCTCTAGAGTGTAAAGACTTGAGAGAGTTTGGGATCCCGGACAAGGAAGTACGCTATTCGGCTTAATGCGTCTGCTGCCATATGGGAAAAATTATACCTATTAACGCGAACACAAAAAAAGGGCAAAGAGAACATGAGAGGCAGACAAAGCTCGGTGAACTGCACGCAAAATATCCTGCGCGAATCGACAGTTACAACCGACCATAGACGAGCGGTTGTCTTACTTTCAAAATCTCACGAGTTTATTAAAATTCAGAATAAGAACTACACAAAGAAAAATAATCTCTAACTGGAAATGATCAACTTAATTTTGCTTTTCCGCTGCCTTTTTATTAGCGTGATTCCATTCCTTAATTTACATCTTCTCAGTCAAGGAAGAAACAAAAAGGTTTTAAATTTAAGTAAAAGTGGATGGTCACCCATCCAAGTACTAATCGCGCCGAACGCCGCTTAACTTCAGTAATCCAACGAGAACTGGTGCTTTCAGCGTGGTATGGCCGTTGTCTTTTAATTTGTTATTCAATTAAATTTAATTAATTTAATTGTCTTTTACAATTAGCGGATTTCAATAGATTTACGAGATTTTATTGGATTTTCGGGAATTTCAAAGGATTTCATAAGATTTTATGGGAATTTTAATAATTTTACATGATTTGATGATATTTTAGGAGATTCTAAGTAACTTTAAGGGATTTTAAAATATTTTATAAGATATTAAGTAATTTCAAGGACTTTTACTTTCAAAAACTCCCAGTTTTCTATTTTAAAAAAGTCGTGTAACGAAATATCTAGAAAATCTCGCATACATTGTTTTGTTGAAAAGCTGATTAGCTTTTGAATGACTTGAAGTTCCATAAAATCTTTTAAAAATCAGAAAAATCTTTTGAGTTCTCTTAAAATTCCTCGAAATTTCACGAAAACATTCAAAATCACTTAAAATTCGTTAGAATCTTTTAAAATTTCAACAGCCATTTCCCGGATTATTCTCGGTCTTTTCCGGTTTCCTGATCAAGTCGTCACCCTGCTAATCTATAATGAATAGAGCCAACTATCCTCTCAACTTCTCCCAAGTCCAATTTTCCATTAATACCTGTCATTAATATAATTAAAGAATGAATTACCAGCTAACTATACTTTTAAAGAACATGAATAGAGAATTCAATAAAAATCTCTCTAACGAAGGCGATAATTACAAATGTGAAAAATGTTGAATTGATGGATCGAAGCCTACCATAGTGTGAGCAATTGACTGGTAATGTTTTCGAATGTGAGTGTGCGTTACAAAACGGCACATGATTTTTTCATTGGCGTGCATTTTACGCCAATAGACGTCATGAGTCGACTAATTACATATAATTTTCCTGACACTCAAGAATTCAGATCGTTTCTGCACGTAAGTTGCAGACACCTGATAGTAGGCAACCTATCTGACTATAGAAAGTCGTGACTGGATATAAATTACACGAACCTCCCCCACAACTTGAGAATCGAAAAAATCAGCTAATTACTGCTAAACAATCGCTCAGAGACGACAGAACAGTTAGACTATTATGAAGGTTTAATTGGCCAATTCTCTGTCGTTATTAATTACTTTTGGGGGACGTGATCAAAGGGATTGGGGTCGTTGTACTTGTATCTCATCTCCTTGGTTATGAGCGATGCATAGAAAGCGTTGAGGAACTACCGCGCGGCGTCGATAAATAATCTTAACCTTGTTAATTAAGCAAGAACCTTTTCATGCAGGTAGAGTGAAGCATCATTCTGGCACGTATCATAACACGATATGAAAACGCGATGGTAATCACGACTGGAGCGCCGTTAGAGTTGCGCTTTGGAGATAAGTAACCATTCCGCATAAGGAAAATGGAAATTAAAGCGCGATTTTTAAGACCTTTTCCTGGCTTACGTGGAACTGGGTAACATAAGAGTCGGTTACGGGATCGTAAATTAAAGGTAAAAGGTGTTTGCCCAAGAAATTCAACTGAAATTCAAGTACTTTCAAATTTGGCGCGTTCATGAGTATCAATTTACAATTCTGCTTCTTTTTCAATTTCAAGAATTTCATTTCAATTCTAGACATTGTAAATTTCAAGCAGCAGGGACTCGAATTAATTTTAAGAAATAAAAATAAAACACTATTAATAGAGTTACATTAAGTGTTCGATGAATTTCTAATGTTACACGTGTTTTACGTATAGTGAAATGTTAAATTCCAAACAAAGTTTTCATATGCATGCTTGACACATTTGACAGGTAGACATGATTCAAGAAAGTTTCTTGAGACTGCAATTTTTCAGTGAAGATGATTCAATCTTTCATCTGTAGACGGTCTCTTTTTAGTAAAATAAGATTTATCTTGAATAATTCAATTGACGCGTAAAATGAACGTCAAAGCCGTAAATATCCGTGACTAATTTGTATCAATAAATTGCAATGAAAGATAAAAGATTGAAAGTATTAGATATTTTGAAGCCTGTCAATTAAAATTTTCTATATAAATCATTTAACTCAAAGTGCCAAAAGATTTTAAATATTTCAAGAATTTCAGAAGACTTTTTAAGTCGTTTTCAGTTTTCTTAGATTTTTTAAGAATTCTAAGAAGTTTTAGGATTTTCAAGAGATTTCATAAAATTACAAGACATTTTAATGACTGTAAAGAATAATTGCAAGCGATTTAAACCAATTTAAAATTTTTTAAAGAATTTGAAGAATTTTCTAAGAGAAATTTCGCAGAAAAATTTATTTCTTCACATCAAAAAAAAAAATTCTTTCAAACAAAAAAAAAAACTTTTTTTTAATTCAAAGAAATTTTTTCTTTGACATTAAAGAACAGTTTATTCGATTCAAAGAACTGTTTCTTTGATTCAAAGAAACTGTTTTCTGCGTGGATCCAGTTCCGCTAAAATAAACGGGAAACTTCTCTTAGAAGCACCTCAACCTGAAATTCATCGTAAATAAAGCAATCGAATAAAAAGCATCTAAACTCTATTCATCAGTAGCACAGACAAGTCCCGTAAGAAGAAAGAATACAAGAATCTTCAATCTCCTTCCATAAACAGAAATTAAAATGACCTGCGCAACATTTCAAAGCCTATCTCTAAAAGTCTAAATTGCCCACACGTGTCTTATCTCAACTGGCAGATCCAAACCCTTCATTTTCCCAGAGACGAGGACTCTCAAAAGTATGCTAACATTAAACAACTCAAGTTAAGAATTTCCTCTCGAGTCTCCATTAAAGACATGCAACCTGATCATCTCTACCTCTCAAAGTTTAGATACTACAAGTCTCGAGTCTCGAGTCCAGCGTGATGAACAATTTACACGTCGTCCTGACTAGGATCTTTCAACTCCTAAATATGTAATCAGTGAAAACAGTTTCCAGCTTCAGCGACACTCCGATTAGCTTCTGACCTCCTGAATCCTGAGTCTTCAATCCTCCCACCCCTGGGGGTCAATTGAACCCCACTCACAATTCGAAGCGCCATAAACCTTATTCTCTTTGGCCTCAATGCCTCCTGCAAACCAATGGAAAACAGAGAAAGTTACTCGCGCGTATCGCTAATCTACCACAGCGAATCTGCGCTATCTAATCGCACCAAGCTGACCAAGCAGTCTACGATGTACCACGCTGATATCGCAAGAGCCGACAGGTAAACAGGCAAACAGAAACGTAAATCGAGTAGCAAGGTACGCACGCCTCCCGCGTGCTCAGAACGAGGAAAAAATGATGAAACGCAGACGTGCAAGGTAAGTAGGTAAATAAATGTGTAGGTACGAGCGGGAGTAATGTGCGAGTAAGTAAGCACTTGGACGAGTAAGTGATCAGTGGCGCAGCCCCAAAGCTTGTTAAACTCGCATTCCTACTTCTGGTTAATTTAAGGTCGTGGCCGCACTCTGAAGTCTGCAGATGCAATTCAGAGCGAAGCGACGCTGGAGTTTCACTTTATACCACCCAGAGCCATTTTTCCATGCCAATTGCGCCTTTAAACTGGAATTGACTATTAAAACTGTGCGTTCTATATACAAACTGATGATCAATATCCTCTAATTTGCAAGACAGAGTAACAATTCCAGCCACTTTGGATTAACTTTCACACTTCGTGCGATCGAGTGATTCTAATCCTGAAACAGAATCTCAAATCTCAAATTATTCTAGACTATAGAGAAGATGGAAGGTACACCCAGAAAACAGTTTCTTTGAATCAAAGAAACATTTCTTTAATATACGATCAAAGAAAAACATTCTTTGAATCAAAAAAAACTTTTTTTAATGCAAAGAAATTTTTTCTTTGGTTGTATAATCAAAGAAACTGTTTTCTGGGTGTAGCGATTTGAAGCCCGATTTCAAATACCATTTCACATTCGAAGGATTAAAAAGAATTCAAAGAAATTGAAATGAACTCCAAAGAAAGTTTAATTTCGGGAATACGAACTTTAAGTTCGTATTTTTATGAACAGAGTTCACTTAAGAGTCATTCTAAGGTAATTGCGTTTATAAGTACACTATAAAAATAAAAAGACTATAAAAATTTTACGGTTGAGAATTTTGTGAAGGCCATTACGATTTTACTATTTCCGATTTTACAATAATTAGATGCATAGATTGTACTGATTGCACGAACGATAGTTTACTCAAGACTCAAGACCACAACAACAAGATTTAGAGTGATTAGATTCAGTTTCAGTTTCACGAATCGAATTTATTGAAACAGGAATGAAATATAAGTTTGCTGAAAGCCTATGGACTCTAGATAATTCCAATCGATATAATTTTAAAACTTTAACTTATCAAGCGCTCGGAAGCAGTCAAACTGGTTAGAAGGTGACTTCCGTGCGAGAGTAAGTATCGCACACTTGAAACTTGTTATGATTATAAATGTGTCACGTGCTACATAACTGACATAATAATTTTTACTCCTTTTCTTATCATTCTTTCCCTGGACCAAAACTCAACTTTCCTGATTAGTCATTACTAATTATAAATGAACGAAATAAATACCGCTATTATTCTCCGATTGAAACCAGATTTCTAGATCAATTGTGGAAAATTGTTTACGAACATTCGTTCTTAAAAAACTTTCCCTTCGGTCAAAACTTTGGAAACCAAAAATGGAACAGATATAATTTTTTGAAATTCTAAGTTAGTTGAGGTCTTCTTGAAAAAGTTTAAAAATCCAAACTTCTAAAAAATCTCTCTACCCCTACGAAATGTTTTAGCGAAGACTTTGTATGTTAAATTAATGAAGTAAATGTAAAATCGAGGGGACTTTTGAAACTCAATTGCGGATTATACCAGGTTGAGAAATAAGAGAGCAAACACGAGGTTTCTCGGAACCTGCGTGCAGAAAATGACGGGGAAGATTGATCCTTGACGTTCTTGGCTCTTGATCGATCAATCATCCTTGATGATTTATCATGTCATCGGATTTACAATGCGCGACAGAAGTGTGGCGGACATTTGTATCGCGAGAAACGGTAGTTGCAACATCTGTGCCAGGCCAAGTCTTAATTGTTTACCAAGAAACGAAAGACTTGTCGTTTATACAGAACGAAGTAGCAGATGCCACTGTTGGTTTAATGTTGCCGATATGTACCGCTACTTCAGGAGCAGAATTCCCAAGTTGGTACTAGGTCACTTTTCAGATCACATCTACTCGTAAACTGAATTTTATTATCCTCAAATTCTAGATTAGATGGGAATTTTCATTTTTAGATTAAATCAAAACTAGACTCTCTCGCAAACCTAATAAACTAATAAGGCTGAACAACAAAGTGGAATGTCGATACTTGAGTACTTTAATTAATTCAATTTCAAACCAAGAATAATTAAATATCAAGATTATTCATGGAAATAGATAAGGAACTTCATTTTCTAAATTCTATTCAAATGATTTTAGTTATAATTCTCGATTTAAAAATTGTTCTTGACATTTTCAATTCTTGAATATTGTAAATGGAATGTTTAGTAAATATTGTTAAAAATATAGAAGGTGCTGCCATCTCTTTAGCTCATGATTCACTACAACTTTCTAAACCATTTCTGGGATTTCTCGTATCTTAAGTTTGTATAAGAGAGAACTGTTATACCGGCTTTGATTGGTGGCTTTTCAAAATTAATTACTTTTAAAAAATGTAAATAGAACGAGTAATTCACAATGGGAAAATCCACCCGTGGTAAATTTTAAAATATTTTTGAAACTATGCATTTGCGAATATTTGTAGTATGATAAAAGACTTACCATTAGCTCCATTCCTTTTTCCTCCAGCTCAGCTCTGCTCCAATCGATGTGGAAGCTTAGGGGCTGAAGACGAGCTTCGATTTCACGTAACCATTTCCTTAGACATTTCACTTCGTGATCAAAATCTGTTAAGAAAAAAATTTAAGTATTATTTTTTCCTGAATCGATAAATCATATAAACTTCGCAAAGGATTTCAAAAGATTTCAAATAAAGTTATTAGAAAGGATCTCCAGAGATTTCACATGAATAGAAATTAGAATAAAGTAGACTTAAAATGCATGCTTCTAAAAGTTGAATATGTACTTTTATCAGTAATACTAATTGTAAGACAATGTTTTATAAATCTGGGATTGGTACCAAGTTGATTGTTGTTATTAAAATCTGAATACTTTGTTTACAAAACAGTTAAAACCTCACCCGCAGAAACATCCTGGTGATCAGATACAGGTCTTTCAACCGGAGCCATAATTTGTTCAACGAGTTCCCATTTTGCATTCAAATGATCAACGCGCCATGCTACTTCATCTTTCAAAGTTGGGGCGCGAGTTATTAATTTCCCAGCTTGCTCATTGAACAATCTTCTTCTGTATGCCTTGCGTCGTAGCTCCTCCATGTGAGCCTAAAATTCAAAGAATTTAAAAATAAGATATAATTCTGAAGTAAACTCACAAATAGATCTTATTTCTGAATCAATACTGAATAATAAATAAATCATTGATGCGGAAAAAAACACTAATGAAAAATAAGCTACAAGAAATGAAGGTCAAACTGTAGTAACTGTTTCCATTTATGACTCATAATTTGGTATTGCAAAAATGTGAAACATATTTTTTTAAAAAAAGAGGTGAAGATCTCTTTGCTTGATATTTGTCTTAAGATATTAATCAACTTGATAAAGGATCTTATAATTAAAAACTTACTGCACGCAGGCTTTTGTCTAGAAGATTTTCCTCCTTTGAGTAAACCAACTCCTGAAGAACTCTAAGCCATGAGTAGAGTTCTGAAAATTGGCAGCTAACCTCGTTTAAACCCCAAGAGAGAGTTGAAACATCACCTTCGTCCCAAGAAAGTTCTCCGTTAGCTTCCTGCAAAAAGATATTCAATAATATTAAATCTATTATGGAGAAATTCTCTTGAAACTGAAACTTCCCTGTATTATATTTAATTTAAAATACAGAATACAATTAATTAGAATGAAAGAATATAAAATACGTAGGAAATAAAAATGAATTACTTTGCAACTGTCAATCAAATTTGTGTCCATAATATAGTCATAATTAGTACGGATAGCCGCCCAAAAATCATCTTTGGAGTCTTCTCGGCTTCCCACGGTACATTGGCAGTGTTCTTGTTTCGGTTCCTTCCTGAAATTTGAAAAAAATTATTAATTTCTCTAAAGTTTACTAAATACTTAAAAATGTTTGCATTATGTGTTAAGATTTTATTCTAGATTGAAATATAATGAAAATTATTTGATTTAAAGTTTAAATATTTCATAAATGAATTGAAAATAATTATAAATTAGAAAAGCCTGAAATTTGTTGTATATTTAAATTGAATGCGCTTGGAACATAAAAATTTCGACTGATTTTAAATGAAAGGATTTGAAATTTAATACATTTGAATTTAAAGCATAGAGGAGTATCGTCCAATTTTGAAGACTTTGTTTCTTCGATTTTTTTAGGATTTATTCTCTCCTATTCAATGAATTTCAAAATTGTTTCTCAAAAGGTTCGGCAATAATAATTCACAAAAAGCATGCGTAGGGCGTAGGAGAAATCTCTAATTTGAGTTCAAGCCTTGTATGCATATCAATTATTGGCTTGGCTATCTTTTCACATGGAGATGTGAATGTATGCTCGTATGGCAAAGAAACGTGTGACTGGAATTTCTAGACAACTCTGAAAAAGTGTCTTACGCAATACCTAGATATATTTTTCTATTTTAAGCAAAAGAATCTTACCTTTTTTTGGTAAGACTGTTATATGGCCTATCCACCCGCATTCTCGCATGCTCTTGTCCCTCTAGAGTCTCGCTAGAGGGCTGCAGCGAGGACAATGAGAAACTCATCTTCATTGTCACAGCCTGAAAATGATAAAAGCATATATTAGTTCTCAGTTATTCAGAAAACAATACACGGAAGAGTAACCATAATTACAGGAAATTAATATTCTAAATAATAATTTCAAGAATGTAATTTCCATTCCACGCCTAAGTATTTTTATATTATTGCTCAAATTGATCAGAAAAATGTTGAATAATCATAAAATTCAATTATGAAGAAAAGATCACACAATGATCTGAAATTTTTGTTAATCGATAATGAAAAATATTCTCATAAGGAGGATTTTTTCGTAATGACAAACGGAAGAGGATGAAATCATAAATCACACGTGACAATATTCAATTCAGGGAGGATCACTACACGGAAATGTACTTTTATAAGAATTCGCTTTGCAAGGTGATGAATTTTTTTCGCGAAATGATGAGTAATTTTCTCTAGAGAAGTTATATAAAAACCGAGTGAGGACTTTGTCGCGTCTTAATTAGTAGAATAATGATTCGCTCGAAACCGGACTGTACTTTTCTAGTTTTACAAGGTTATATTCTGAGTTGAGTCGAGAATTTGGTATTTCGAGAAATGTTTCTAAAAGTCTGAAGCGTATTATAGTCTCTTAAAAATTTAAAATACAAGGTTTATCGGGTATGAGAAATAATTCAGTGCAACTTAAACCAAAATAAAAGAGAAAATTTTTTTTTTGAAAAATCCAGTACTGAATATTTAATTGTTCTGATTATCGATAAGCATCGAAACTAAATCCTCACGTTTATAGATTCCAGTGTTAATTGAATCTAGAAATTGAATCTGCGAACAATGGAATTCTCACAATTACTTACAAATTGGATTTATATCAACTTACATGAATATTCATGTAAAACACATTACTCGACGGATTACGTATAATAGCATCTCATAAATACA
Source organism: Synergus itoensis (assembly GCA_904066005.1). Lineage (NCBI taxonomy): Eukaryota > Metazoa > Arthropoda > Insecta > Hymenoptera > Cynipidae > Synergus > Synergus itoensis. The sequence continues at coordinate 653,437 of CAJFCP010000101.1, read as the reverse complement.
AATACCCTTCCCACATTGTCAAGAACTAATTTTGCAGGAAAAGTTCAACGTAAAGGTGTCTCATTTTTTCGTCTTTGGTTTCAAATAACACTTAATGAGCATTGCACATTCGCTATAAGAAGTGAAACAAAATATAATATTCAGAAGCAGTATTTACTGATTTTAGTGTCAATTTGGAATACTCAAGACCTATACTTAAAATATTTTAAGCGACCGCTAATATAAGCTACTAAATTTTTAAAAAACTGCAATATATTGTGGTGAAAGTAAAAACTTATAAGAGAACTACCACACGACATGCATGTGTTGACATTTTGGTGAAAGGAAAATTTTCGCAAAGTCGTGATATAAAACCTTTTATATCTTCTAAAAAGATAAATAGGGTTTTCTATAAATTGAGTTATGGTTATTCAAGTCACGAGTAAGTTTTAAACTCTGAAATAATGAAGACTGAATTTTTGTGTATTTAAGTGAAAATGGCAAACACTGAGAGAAGAAAGCCATGAAGAACGAAATCGCTAAAACCTTTCCGGGATTTTTATTCAATATTTTTTGAATTTCAATGTTTTTAAAAGAATACTAATAATAAATAGTATAAAAAATTAACTGTTTAAGTTTTCAAGTTCAATATGTACTATAAACGTAAACAGAAGTAGCATTGTATTTTAGAACTTAGTTTCTGTTCAGGTTTGCTGGAGAAATTGAAGGAAAACAGGTTGAAATCGATATCCGATGCACACAGCGCATAATGTAAATTAATTAATGTACAGTTAATGTAACTTTTCCACCGTTTAACTACTTTACTAGAAATTATTTCATTTTTTATTTTCATGCGCTTCCTAATTTCCCTAAGGTTAATTAAACATCCATTAAAACGGTCGCATCTAATAATAAATTATTTTAATCGGTAAATAATCAAATATCCAATAAATTTCAATCCTTCACCTTATTAAACTTCTAATCATGTTTTTAAAACCATAAACTAGTGAGTGGTTTACATTTTTTAATTGTTTACAAATTGTACTCTAATTTATGGTGAACTAATTGTTTAAACTAAATTTAATAGATTTAATAGGACACGATATAAAATAATAGCCCTATATCTTGAAATAACGTGAAAGTATTCAACAGAATGCTTGGAATCTTACGATGTTTTATGAACCAATTCAAACATGGAGAAAGATCTTATCTGAACTAGCTGGCTATGCAAACTACAGTAAAGATTAATCTTTGATACTTTGATTATAGAGCAACTCCAAAAATTTTCGTGTCAGGTGTGCCTAGAAAAGTAAGGACATTAATCAAAGTTTCTCTTGCTTACTAAACTGCATTTTGCACTTTTTCTTATCGATTTTTATCAGATTTTGTGAATAGACATTTAACAATTTTAAGCTAACTTAAACTTTTTGATTTAGAGGCTTCTTACTTTCAGAGTAAAATAAATTAAAGTAGAAACCTTCGAAATTAAAAAATATCAAATTCAAAATTTTTCTAAGGATAGTTTAAAAAATCCTGGGACAAAAAATAAATTCGCTGGTCTTCCATTCAAAGATGACAGATTGAAGTTATTCTACTTCTACATCTATGTAATTAGAAATAATAAGGAAACATAAAAATTACCACAATTCTGAAAAAAGTGACTCAATAATTATAACGAAATCTCTGTTTTTGTATTTGGATTTTAATTGCCAAAAAATTTGACTGTTCTATTTTAATTTGCCACATGAGGTCTACAAAGAACCAAAATATTCCCTGCACAAGAAATTATCCCTCATATTATAAGAAACAAAGGCTTCCCTCCAAAATTGAGGTTAGAAAATCGCAAAATTAGAGCACCACTGAGAATGAAACAATTGTAAACAATAAAACAAATATCTATACCATTGTCAGCGAGAGACCTCCACATCCCACCATGAAAGTTCAAAAACCAGATACGTCATTCATTCTCCATCAGACAGAAGCACAACATAAATCATCAGCTGTGCCTTAATTTGGCAAAATGTGGCTAAATTCGATAAAGATCGATTCTTTCATATATTTGCAACAACAATCGGCGTTGCCTGGCGCCTTACCAAGTTTCCACCAACAAAACACGTGCTTCACATCGCGAATATAATGTTAAATATGATCTCCGCTGTGCACCTGCTGACTTCGGTGCAGCAGCGGATGTAAAAAAGTTAAACGCAGAGTCTTGCACCGTGATGTTAACCCACTGGTTGTGGTATTAGTCACCCAAGAAAGGAATCCGTTTTCCTGTACTAAGTCGATTTCCTCGTTGTAGAGTAAACTTCAGGGGGGTTGGGGGGGCACAGGGCTAGAGGAGAAGATAGGAACTCGAGACGGAAACACTAGGAAACACACACAGTGGATTGCGAAACTTGGAACTTCAAGATCGAAAACTTTTTCCCTCAGGGGACAACTATCTGGCTCGTAGAGAGCGTGGAATTTGTCAGGGCAAAAAAATCGCGAATCTCATTTCTCGAGAACCGGCTTTTTTTCGTACTTACGGTTTCCCTTCACTGAACCTTCTGGACCCCACAGATCGCATCGCCGACTCTTCGCGACATAACCTCAGTCGACAGGGACTTTAAAGATATATACACAAAACAACCACTCCTCCATGAGTTTAACTGGGATGCGAGCACCGCGAAGTACACTGGAGCAACACGATTGAACACGATTTACACGATCGTGTACACCGACGAGTACTCGGTTCACGGCGCATGCGCAACGAAATTCAGGGCTGCCATCTTGAGATTTCGAATAAATATCTAATAGATAATTGGAGAATTTTAATGAGTTTTTGATGGTTTCTTGATAGTTTGGAGAATGAAGGAGTATGGAGAGAAAAAAGTATGATATTTTTGACTTTTTAGAAAGTTTCTGGGATCTTTTTAGTGATTGGAATTGTTAGCTTTTAAAAATAGAACATCGAGTCTTTTTCTCAAGTTAGCGCAGGTAAACGCAGGTTCAAGATGCGCGGGAGATTTGAATACGTGTGCATCGTCAAATATATAGAGCTCGTTTGTTTACATGAAAAGAGGAGGGATTGGAAAAAAAACGAGGTTTTTTTTTTAATTGGAAGGGAGAGAAAAATAGGTTGCGATTGTTATCTTTTGAGCACGTTCTGAAATCAAATATTAAGTCTTTTCTTGGAGGCTAAACATGATGTTATCTCTTCGAAAATTTGTCGTTTTATTTATATAGTGTGTATAAATAAGATGCATTTTTAAAATCAAATTTTAATGTGAATTTTTGTTTCTTTCTATTCACTCAAATTAGTATAAAAGTAAAAGAGATTATTAATTATATTTAACTGTTTAAAACAATTTAAAAAGTTTATTGTAAAATTGAATAGGAAAATAGTTAATCTTATATTTTTCAACTAGAACTTAATATATTTTTAATTTTTGGATGAATGTGTATTTAATTAGGAACTTTCTCGACATTCTAACGTTCTAACGATAGTTTGAACTTTTGAGGCTCGTTAACATGCATTGATGGAACCCTTTGCTCCCAGCTACGCTTAATATAGCACCTGTGGGCTAAAATTATCTTTTAATTATCTGTTGACTATAACTGGCCATGCTAGTCAGTCTGGAGAAATTTAGTCACCATGTCCCTAGTTTTCTCAATAATTTCCGAACACGAGACCTTACGAGTCTCGACGAAAGATAATTCGCTTCATTTGGTATCCCTGGCGAACTTGTAATCCGAATGAATTCGAATGAATCCGGTCAATCCGAATTGATCAGAATTAATCCGAAAAATTCGAATAATCTGGTATTCATCCCGATTGACAGGATATATTCGGACTATAAATAACTACGGCTCTTGTACGCTAAAGAGAACAATTCCTTTTTTATCATAAAAAACTTTTTTTTTAAACAGTCAGATTAACAATACAAAGTTTTTAACAATCAGACTTAATTTAAACAACTTAGAAATACCTTACAAAAATAATGAAAATATTTTTATTTAATTTAAATTAGATTTGATCTTTAATTCAATAGACAGTCATGATTCACGTGTTTTATTTCAAAACCTCGGTTGGGTCTCTTAATTCAACAATTTGAGTATTTTTATTTAATCACCTACACCATCGAATTCTAAGTGCACCGAAAAGTGGAGCTAAAATCCAGTACAATCCGCCTGCGAACTGAATTGTGCCAGCAATCCTCAAGCAGAGAAACATATCTGGGAAATGGATAATTAAAATGATTTGAAATTTGTATATTTAGAGTTCAAGGTTTTATGAAGTGATTCATTCATAAGAGGGAACGATTTAATTTAAATTTCAAGCATGCCTTGATGTCTCTCAGAGGAAGGGGATATTACATTATATGACATCACGTAACTTACTTTCAATAAAGGAAAGAAGCAAAATTGCTACTCCAACACACGTAGTAAGCACGGCACGTCCTTTGGAGGAAACATTTGATCCCAAAGCATCTCGAATAGCAAATTCTTGACTGATCACTAGTCCTCCAATGCTCATGCCTCCCAAAAGTGCCAAAATAATGAAGAAGTTGTAAAAATCCGCATAAGAAAGGCCTAAATTTTAAATAAATATAATCATCATCTGTAATGTGCTTTTATAATTGCGATAATAACCGTCATTTACCTAAAAGAACAAAACTTCCAGTCCAATTAGAAAATCCGAAAATTAAGCTTCTCGACCTTGCTGTGTTTGTGTTCCAATACGAGATGACACTTGCAAAGAGAGTCCCAGTTCCTCCAATTATGGAAAGAACAACCCCATCGAAAAGATTTGTAGATGGAACTTTGATGACAATCAATGCCGGTAAAAGAAGCCAGAAAAGCATCATCCCAGCCCTGGTACCAACACAAGAAACGGCGGCTGCCCAGAACTTGAAAAGCTTCAAAACTTGGAATTCCTGCTTCCATTTAGATCGAGTCTGATTTGATGGAGATACGAAAAGATTTACATCTTCCGGATCATCGTAACTGTAGGCTGTACTTCCTTCCGCAAAGACTCCTTGAGAAGGTTCATTACTTTCATCTACCGGAAGTGGGTTCCCTCTTCCTTCATCCCTTCTATTATCAGAGCCGGGAATTCTTGAGTCTAAATTTGAATCTTCCATCATCCTCATCGATGACTCGGTCTCGTCTTCATTGAAGAGAAGTGTGTATGGTGAAGATATTTGCTTACCTATAAATATAAGATACCTCTTAAAGGCTTATAATCAGCATTCTAGAATTTGTTAATTCTAAAGAATACTACATTTCTGAAATTGTTAAAATAATCTTTATAAGTACTTGACTATAATGAATATAGATCTACCTGGCGACCTTAAAATTGCAGTAGCAATCGCAGTTGGGAGGAAAAGTACAACCATTGCCATCAGCCCGGCTTGAATGCCTAATCTGGTAAAAAGGGCCAATGCTACCAAAGGAGCAACAATAAGTCCTGTGGAGAAGGCAATATTCATCATAATTGTTGCGAGTGGCAATTTTATTCTGAAATGTTGTCGGAGGACTTTTTCGCTCTGTATCGTCACAAAGCTGGCCCCCAATCCCATAATTGCACCGGCACTCAAACTTGCTAAATAGGCTCCAACACCTCCAGTTGCCAGGTAACCGGAAGCGAGGACACCTATTGATAAAAGGGCAATTCCTATCAAAGACATCACTCTTGGAACCGAAGCCAGATTCACAATTATCCTTGTCCAAGGATCTAATAAAGGTAACATTACAAAATTTCATTATTACGATAATTATCGTAAATTAATGAATTATAATTCATAGTTTATATTACAGTAAATTGCATTCCTACCTGCTAAACTCCAACATGCAGTCATGAGAATTGGTGTAATTGTAATTTTTTCATTCCATACATCGAAGTCGAGTTTTCTGTTGTTGCTGACCAAGTGAGCCAAGACAATTCCATACATTGACAAAACACTCGGTACTGTCATCTGATCCATAACATATTTTCTTAAGAATGCAAACACTTAAAAATAAATTAGAAGTTAAAGAAAGTAGGGTAAGTTTAAATGGGAAATAATTATATTCGAGATGATATGAACAATACATGATGAATCATTCCTGTTTGAAAGAGAAGTGTAATTATTTATTCAGAACCTTAAGAACTTCTCTATTTAAAACGAAGAAACCTTACACACAAAATGTGTACCAACAACATAAAATTAAGATTGATCCAGTTGTACTTCTTTGGCTTCCTATACTTGTTTCTGTCAATCGTATGTTCGATGAACAATTGTAGTTAATTTTCTATAGGAACTGAAGCCCTTTAACTGACTCGACATACTTTTCGTGAAATGAAGGGATCTCTCTTATTCTGATAATAATAAATAGAACACAAAATTCTTAGAGGGAAAGGAGGATTAATTAAAAGATGAAGTTTATTTTTATATACAACCAGCAAGAATTTTTGGGAAATTTGAAGGAATTTCAAAAAGACTTTAGGGGATTATCAAAGATTTTAAGTTTGAGGGATTTTCGAGCTTTTATACGATTTAAAAAGATTCTTAAGAAATCCGCAGGACTTCTATATTTTATAATTTCTATATATTTAGATTTACCTGGACAATCATAATCCCGGAAAGTACTATCCATGAATAGCCACCATCAGGAATTGTTGGGCCCAATTCTGGTAAGGAAGTAATCACTTCGTCCAGATGAAGACGCCTAAAAATTGACATTTTCAGCAGGCCACACTATTTTTTTAATTCGATGAACATATTATCAGAAAAATGATGAAGACTCCTCAGCATACGCGAATGGCTTCAAGACTATCTTATCTAAGCCAATATGTCAACAATCTGATAAGAAACGATAAGAACCGGAAAATCTCCTTTTATTTATCTTTTCTACCCAATTTTCACCTTCAATTTTCACAGGATCAACATTAAAATCAATCATTCTAATTTTTCTAAGCATTCAACTTTATTAAATTAAAATTCCTTTGTCAAATCTCTTATCGTATAGAATGAACCTTGAAAGTTTCTTTTTATCTCAAGTGGAAAGTACAAACATCACAACATTTTAAGAAATTGATTTAAGATTTTTATTATCCTTTTTGTAATGTACATACAAATTAAAAAATTAAATATGATAATTGACTATTATTCGTAGATAAAACTAGCTTCTCAATTTGATATTAATTTCTTAAACCTAAACGGCAGTGAATATATTATATTCTATTTCTTTGAGAGGGAAAATTATACAATAAATTAATCTATTTTCACATTTAATTTAAAATCGATTTCAGTCTCTTAATCAGAAACTTCATTCAAAGCGATTATTGTTATTTAGCAATTGAAATAAAAACTAGTGAAGCATCTATCTTTTATTTAAATTTGTGTTTTTCTGAGATTCTTTTCTTAAAGATTATTTTTAAATTGTGTCAGTTGAATATTTTATACAATTTAATACCTCTCGCATATCTGCTTATAAAACTATACATCTATTTCTCGAGATTCGCCAGTTGCTATGGAAGTATAGCGCACCCTTTTATTTACAGAATCCAATACGGGTACCAATTTCTTTTTGAGTTCGGCTCGCTGAATGTAAATAAATCCGCAAATGAGCGAAACGAGTAAAAGAGAAAGCAAAGAAAGAAGAACAGTTGTTCCAGAACGTCTGACAACAGCTTTCAATAGTGGACACTCTCTCGTTTCGTGAAATGCCACTTCTTTGTGGCCTGAAAAATGAAAACAATTTTTAACTAACTCAATAATTTAATATTTCTTTAGCGCAAGTTTAAAAATTCACCTTCTGTGCAGGTCAGATGTTCCTTATTTCTCACGAATACTTTCGTTTCGTTCATCCATTTAATGAAAGGATTGAGTCTGCAAGAACATTCGAATGGATTCAAAGTAAAATCCACCGTCACGGATTGATTGTGTTTTGCGAAAGTGTCCAAAGTTCGAAGATCCCGTTCCAAAACTTTGGTGAATTTATTTCGTTGAAGGTCCAAAAATCTCAGATTATGCAGACAAGAGAGATTGAAGTGCAAAGCAGTCAAAGAGTTGTCCCCAAGATGAAGATCCAAGAGATTAGGAAGATCACAAAACACATTGGAATCCCGAAACTCGGAAATTTCGTTCTGTTCCAAATGCAATTTGATCAATTTCGTCAAATTACTGAAAACAAAATTCTTTGAATTAATCTCTGATTTCTATAAAATAAACCTATACTTTCTGGGAGACTACCTTCATCAGAAAAAAAAAAGCAATTTATGAAAAACAGTTCAATTTTAATTATCAAATTAAGTATAAAATTATATTTATCTTAAATCACAGTTCTCAGATTGCCTAATTGTTATATTACTTAAAAATATCGTATAATTCACTCCCTCCCTAAATCAATAACTTCCGACTTAGGCTCAAAAAATTCTCCAAAGGAATCTCCCATGAAATTCTAATTCCTTCCTGAATGCGAAGATCTGATTATCTTCAAACGAGTCTCTGTAATCAGTTGGTGAATTTGAGCCTCGAGTTCCAACGCATTTTCAATAGGCAAACGTTGAAGCTGAACAGCCACGTAGTTTCCAAAAATGTCGAATTCGTTTTCCTCCCGATTTTGTGAGGAATCTGGAGATCTCATAATTTCAGACACTCTTGAATCTTCTTCAAGTTTTCTTTTCTTTGGATGAACATCTTGGATTGGTTTTATCTGGGATTTTTCAGGAAGATTTTTATTTGAAAATGAATCGGAAACTGGCATGTAGATGTTTTCTTGAAGACTTTCGTATGGTTCCTCGATGTCTGAGTCTTCCAAATGGGCCAGGGTGTCGATTCTTATTGCCTCCAACTTCTCGATCTGAAAAATACATAAATACAAAAATACATAAATACACGATTGTTAAAATTATCTATAGATAATTTTCACTTACAATCGTGTGATTTCTCATTTTAAAGACATTATTATACAGTAAAAAATTTTCCTTACCCCTTCGGCATTAATTCCAGTTTCACTCGACCTCTTCAGAAATCGATCAGCAATCGGAAACCAAAGTAATTTCGGCAAATATTCCTGTTTGCATTTAAACGCGCTCTTCATTTTATACACTTCGTCATTATAAGTGTTTCTGATGTTTTTAATTTTCATTTTAAATGCCTTAATGTCACAATGGAGATTCAATTCATTTTGAATGCACTGTTCCGCAGATAATCTCTCCTGCCAATTTTTATATGAGGGATGATTCGCATCCCACAGACACGGATATTTTTCATATATTTGTAGGAAACGAACGATGAAATTCGTTGACCATTTACAAGCCATGTTTCTCCTTTACTAATTTCAGCTTACTTTATTATATCATAAGTAATATATCACTCATGTATTTTTTGCACACGTACTTTTGAATATTGAATTGCATGTATGTAAAATTAACAGCATACAATTTTTAGTCTTAACTGTAATTAAATTATCACACACAATTGAATAATGAAGAACAGAGCACTGTAACTTTATTTTCAACAATTTGCGTAAATTACCAGTGCTCCCAACGCGGGCCCCGAACACTACTGCGCATGTGTCGCGCTCGGCATCCGATTGGTTGCTATTCGCGCGCAATTTGAAATGCTAAAAAATATTACGCAATTCAAATTACGCGCGAATAGCAACCAATCGGATGTCGAGTGTGACACATGCGCAGTAGAGTTCGGGGCCCACGTTGGGAGCACTGGTTACACTAGTAACACAACTCTCAAGCAGTGTTGCCAACCCACAGGAGAACATTCACTATTAAAATTTAAATTTCAACTCTGAAAACTGTAGACGTAAAGCACTTCTGCACTCTTCAAAAAGTATTATATTAGTGCCCGTAATAACGTTATAGCTTTTCATTAGGTATTTTAATCATTCTACAAACGTGAAAAACGAAAATATATGTTCCTTATATCAGCTTCATATCCAGGTACATGTTTTTATCGGTTTATGCGGTTTACGCGCATGCATTATATTATTATAACAATGAAAAGAATTGTTTCAAAAGTTTAAAAACTACACCACAGGCACACAAAAAAAAGTTTGCGGAGCAAACAGAAATTAACAGAAGATATATTCATCGCATATAAGTTTTTTTAGAAGCAGACAAATGCACTCTATTTTGTACAACGGCCCCCATCAGAGTATAAGACCGCGCCAAGCGCTGCTTAACTTCGATAATCGATCGAGAAGCCAAACAATTCCCTGAGAATACGTATTCTCAATTATTATTCTCAATTTAACCCTTATCACCTCTCTTTTCTTAAAATTATAAGCTCTATCTGATATTTGACATAATTACCTATTGACAAATATATCATGAAGAGTGGACGCCATGTCCCTCGGATTGGGAGAATCTTCAAAAGCATCAGTAAGATGAAGTTCTTCAAGAGAGATGAAGTTTGAAAAAAGTCGAGGATGACTTCTCGCAGGGTCCAGTGATATATCATTAAAGTCCAAAATTAGTCGCCTCACATTCTTGACATGATGATACGACTTTCCTCGAATTTCTCTGATACGGTTATTCGACATGTCGATAACTTGCAAATCTGGAAATGCATCCAGAGTTCCAAAGACATTTGATGGAAGAATCTCAAGATAATTTCCCGTAAAAATTAACACCTACGAATCAATAAAAATGTTATTTTACCGAATTTTTTATTGAGAAACTTATAAAACTATAAACTTTTGTAATATCCAGATTTATAAGTTCACGGATAAGAATTGATATAACAATTTAAAATACAGCGTGAATTTATGTGTCTCTAATTCTAGGCATTATATTTGATAAATAGATATGGTAGGAAAATTATGGAGGGTAAGAAGCTCAAACGTTGTAATTCCGCAATCATTACAGAAACGTTTCAAGCCACCTCTATCAATTTCCTGTATAATGACATGCCTCACGGATCGATTCACGAATCAAATAAATTCTTTCAACTATTTTATAGTATGTACATGCAGTATAATTAATATTATCAAGAATCGTACTTGCGTCTTTTTGGGAAGATGTGATAAGGGGTTTGTATTAAGAAACCGAGAATTGGTACAATTGACTATATATTTATGTTCTCTTTCAAAGCACGCTCTTTCGCAATGACATCGATTATCAAAAATCGGACCACACTCTAATCTGGATGTTCCATCAGTTTCCAGATTGTGCCAATTTTTGTCACACTCATTGGCATCTTGAGCGAAAGTTAATGACACGAGACCAATAATTATGCTGATGTACCTCATCTTCAATCTGTAATGATATTGTTTGTTTCCTTGTTAATATATGATTACTATATGAAGAATTATCATATGAATGAAATCATATACTTGAAAAATAAGTGTTTCAAACTACTACAATATAAAACGAGAAGAAATCTGAGAAATATAAAATATTCCTAAACTAGAACATTCGTCCTCGATCTTGGGTAATATGGGAGATGCATATTATGCACTATGGAGACTTGAACTCGAGAGAAAACCGGTTTCGGGATATTCTTCACTTTAGCTCCTTTGGGAGTATCTCTATGAGTCACAAATTTCGAAGGACTTCCTCTAAAAATCAATCTAGTGATTTTTATATTTTTACATCTTATTCTTCATACTGATTTTCCAAATTAATTATAATTAGATTAATTTCTATATTAATTTTAAACATTGAATTGTTCTATATTCTCATATTATATAAAATAAAAAAATTCATTTTATAAAACGGTCATACGAGTTTATCTGCAACACGTAGTGGATTTTAAACTCGATTTTAAAACTCAGACTTCAGACTCGTTTAGCATGTTCTGTAACATGACGTCATGTAAGTAAACCCAGAAAATGATACCTGAGACTCTCATATGAGATTTTGTCACGTCTTCAAAAATTTTGCAAAAATTTCGTTTTATAAGTTTTTTATCTTAAAAACTTTATACTACATTTTTGAATTGCAGTCCATTTAATCTATCGTCAAAAAATATCTTCATTACAGAAGAAGCAATATGAGAATATTATTGAAATCCGCATGAATTATTTATCATCTTGAAGTAATTGATACTCATAAGGAATAAAAATCTTGTCAATAATGATCTTCATTTGAAATATATATTTTCTAGGAAAAATAATAACATGTTTCAGACGGGATTATTCTAAAAAAAAATAAAATAAAAATATATAGGTCTCGGATATGATAAAAATTTGGCAGAGATTCAAATTTTGCATCGGCTCTGGAAAAAATAACTTTCAAATACAGGTGAAATTATTTTTAAGCACGAAAATAATGAAATTAATGTAAAATACTCCATAAAAATATTTCACTTACCTTGAATAAGAATTAGAGTTTCAAGTGTAGTAATGTTTATTTTTAAACTCCATTAGCACATAGATTCGTTCGATTTTTTATCCATCTGAATCTGATTGCCTGTGAAATCGATTCACTACGAAAAACTATGTAAAGTAAATCACTATTGCTCACTTTTGAAGTTTGATGGAAACTTAACTCTCCTTCTGATTTTCAGAAAAAGTAACTGTAAACCTGACACTATAGGACTAGAAAGTTCATTAAAGAAGTACAATCTTGAGATGCAATTTCTTATCAAGTGATCCACGAAAGAAGGTAAATTAGATAAAGCGGAGGATGACAAGAGTGAAAAAGGAAACGTGCAGCATTCCTTTCCTCTCCAGTCGGCGAGACACCGAACAGCATTGCGTCGCCGTTCTGTGGTCAGCCGCACCTGTATGAGCCCCTTCCTGAAACATAGGAGCATACCTTATTTTTATATATACAGTAGACACTTTTACATATACATTTAGTATGTATGAGTGGTCTGAAATGTGTATTCATTTATATTTGTATGCTCTTATATTTTCATAAAATGTACAGATATTATTCACATCTTAGGTGTTATTTTACTAATAAATATTCTTCAAGTTTTACCCAACTTATAATTATTATAAATGTTTGGGATAAAATCTCATACGTCTACTCATACTATCAAAGTAGTCCAGTAGGGAAGCAGACTCGCTCCTTTCTTCCAGTTCCTTCGTCATCCACCCACTACTTTATACCTTTACGCATATCTTCATTCGTAATTCTACTTCTTGCGTTTATTTTTCCTACATCATAATAGATTATTTTCAACATTAATTCTTTTAAATTCAAGAACTTGTTACTTGCCTGGAAACATGGCTAGATAACAGTTTTAAAACTTTTTTAGAACAACTTTACTCTTAGCTTTGGATTGAAATTCATTCTGAACCAATCCCGAAGTTAAATATTCCCGAAATTGAAAAGTCCCGAAATTAAAATTTCCCGAAATTTTTGTTTAGAATTTATTTTCAAAACTTTTGTTCAAAATTTCTCTTGAAATTTTCCATTCAAAATTTTGAAGAGAAATTTTGAATAAGAACTTCGGGAATTTTGAATTTTGAATTATGTATAAAAATTCCTATACGAATGAATCCGAGCTAGTCCGTATCAGTTGGATATGACCACAATAAACTAAATAAAATAAATAGAAAAGACTTGCGAAATGTTGCAATTATGATTGCAATTTTTAAACTACAAAGGATTATTATTTGAATTAACGGAAGATTCATTTTATGATTCGAAATTTCGATTGAAATGAATAAATAAGTTTATTCGAATAGGCCTCGGGGTTTCATTCGGTTTGAAACTTTGTTCGGATAAGCCTTGGAATAAAAAATACCGAATAAAACCGAATAAAAGAGCTCTTAAAAGATATATAATATTAACATTTTCATCTTCATCGATGGTTAAATAAATATTGATTTCTTTAGTATAGAAATAAGTTTGAAGAAGGTTCTATAGTAAAATAATTGAATGCGAACATTTTTTGAATAAATTAAGATCTATATTGAACGTTTTGGACATTTTTCAAGTGACATAAAAAAGTAAATGCAATACTTTCGATTATGAAAATATAATTTTGGTTTGCTTCAGGCGAAATTGAACAAATGAATATAATAGACACGCGCAATATTAATCGCCTAAAAATAGCTGTTATATTATGCTTCATATATTATCGTAGATTTCATATATAATGCATATATAATTTATATATTCTATCAACTATGACTTATTGCATTGGTTACGACTCACTCAATACGTGTACGATTAAGACACAGAACAATTAAGATAATAGAAAAAGTAATAGAAAATAAGAATATCAAAATCATTTAGTGATAATAATATATAATATAATATTGTATGCTGTACGTTATATAATGACTTTTTGAAATCGACGATTTCCATTCTATAGAATAATATTTATAATATTATATTCTTATTTTAATACCTTTTGAAACATTAAATCTTTGTCATGGCTGCAACATTCTTTCTACTATAACGAATGATCGTCGTTGAGATTCCAACAATATATCGATATCGACAATGCCTTATTAAGAGCTTCCAGAGTTTATATCCTACAAAGTGTAAGTATCTCTAACGCACATTTCCAATGTGCTTTCAGTGCTCGATTCATAATGGAAATTGTGGAAATTGTATATTTTTTCAGCTTTTATTTTTTAGAAAATTTACGCCTTTCAAGAAAGGAGAAAAAGACTCGAAAAATGAATTGTTTGGCCGCACGCGAAGTCTCATGTATATTGTTGCTTATATTTGATTGTTTCGAAGAAGTCTTTGTATCTGAAATTCCTATTTTTTCGTGAATTAATGTTTTTTTTTTAATTTCTATTTTGTGAGTATGTTTTCGTTTTTGCGCTTGAAAGACAAGGGAATACATTTGGATTACAGTAAATGTTATTCAGTACAAGGTGTTGTGTCCAGCGAAGTAACGTGTCCACCGTAACTTAAATGTAATACAAAAGTTGTACTCCTTAAACACTCGTCGAAAATATTGAACACATTCGAAGACGAAATTCGAGTAAAGCTTCTTAACTAAAACTCTGCACTCAGCGGGTACACTTGTAAATGCTCGAATCTTTTTATTTTCATTTTATATCCTTAGAATCTTATCCTTTTAAAAATAAATTTCTCTGGAAATAAAATATTCTCTTCGATTTAGATCCAATCTCTCGCAGTGAACTTCCTATACAATTCTTACAACAAAAGCCTATCTCTATTCAATCGTCTCGTCTCATATTTCACCAAAACTTGGCGTAAACTCGAATCTTTGGTGGTAAAGATCATCCAGCTGTGCGAGAAATTTTTTCAGTACTAGAGCTCAAAAATGCTTCCAAGAATATGCACAAAATTTAAGAATTTAAAAAATCGAGCATATTTTAAAGCAGATTCAGAGTTCTCGAACACTACAGTACTGTCCCAACCTTCAATTTGCATTTTATTTTAATTTCAATCATTATCGAGTCGCACGATATAAATAATATTTTGCTTCTTTTTCAGGTCCCAGTCAGTCTTTCTAACCCTTGACTCGAGTCTTTAAATTCCTCGAGACTATTTGTTCCACGTATTTTTTTTTTGCAAATGTTAAACTTTTCTTTGGAGTGTGAGGTACTGACAAAACTCTCTTCTCGATTAATCGACGTAGATGCCATCAGTTTTACCGTCCTCGCTTTTCAAAGGAGAACATTTTTTCTAAAGGAAAAGTTCCTTTCAAATCCTGTTCGTTTGTAGTCTAATTACTTAATCCTCGGATCTTGGCACGAAAAATGAAGTCGAGGAGACCACTGAGATATTATATAGTTTATACAGTGCTACGACACATGAGATGCGCAAGAAAGGTAATTTTTGGCACACGAAAAAAAGTCAATTTAGGCCTTGTATCTCTCGGATGAGCCGATTGCACAGCAGAGGACCAGAGAAAAGATCAAGCCCAAGAATTCCAGAATTCCAACTCCAATTGAGATCCCGAGGATTATTATTCCTTGAGATTTAAGTCTCTCTATCAGTTCGTCCATACAACCCTAAAAATATTTTTTAAAAAACTCTATTAGAATCGATTTCCATTTATTATATGAGAAGAAGTGAGTTTTATTTAAATAAGGGACTCACTTTCTGGAAAATTTCGGGACTGATTTGAGCCCCAAGATTGGTGATCATTCCGCTACGACATCCAGAAGTGCCTGGATTTTTACAACAAGATTCCGGAATATTGTAGGTTTTTGAATCAGCAGATACTGAAAAACTCATGTGTTTGTTGGCGCCGTCTCTCGAATATCTACTCGCAGCCCAATCTGAAGGACCAGAAACTCCACAGCAGAAGAATTGCTCTTGGAACTTGTCCACGGTTTCAGTTCTGGATTCAATCTTGCCATATTCTTCCTAGAAATTAAAAAATAAAGGTAATTTACTCTCGTTTTCAAATTTTAATTCATTGCTTTTAAAGTTGAATTGAAATATATTACCTTGACAGTTAGGGTGAAGGTTTTTCTAGCCAAATCATCCAATCGTTCCCTATTGGTATAAAGCCAAGCTCCGGCAGCAATTTGAGCAACAATCACAACTAGGAGCAAACTGAAGAAGGTCACGAGCATACACTGTGATTCTTTGAAGGCTCCGCAGCATCCCATGAAAGCCACTACGAGCATTAAAATTCCGGCCCCTAGAAGTATGAAGAGTCCTATGTTGTAATTATTTTGCTCTTCGGACAAGGACACCAGGAAGGATTTATCGATTAGCATCCATCCTGCCATAACAACTGCAGTCAGCCCAACAGCCTAAAAATAAAAATTTATTCAATAAGTTCTAATCTCAAAATTTTAACTACTCATTTTTATCTAACAAATGTTATAATAGATATATATATATATTTTTTTTTTGGAGCAGGATTATTTTTTTTAATGGAATTATAAGTATTGAATTCAATTTATTCATTATCAAATAAATAAACAAAAATCCTAAGAATTAATTAAAATTAAATGATAAAATTAAAATGATAAACTCCAATATTCTAAATTATTTATAAATCCATTTTTAAATTATCCCGCCATTTTTAAGGGTGGCACGCATGAGGGTTTTCTGTTAGTTAATAAAATATTTAATGTAATTTTTGCCATAATTTACATTTTAAATCACCTAATAATAAATTCTAATTTATTATTAAGTACTTATTCTTCTAAAGATAAATTTTCAAATTTCAGATCAACAAGAGAACAAAAACTGCAATGTGTACTTGCAAGTTGAAAAATTGCGTTCGAAGTTCAAATCGAATCGACGGTTGGTGATCCTGTCGTGACCAGTAAATTTTCGGCCCGTCCCGCGATCAAAATTTTCGCGTTGAGCTCCGCGATTTTGGGTCGAAAAGAAGTAGTTTTCGTCAATTTTAAAACAAATTCCATTGAATTATTGCATAGGAATAATAGGTAGTCAGTAATATATAATAATTTTTGTGAATCCAAGTGATTTTATAGTGATTTTCGCGAATTTAGTGATGGGGTTGATAGCTAGGTTAGAAGTTCGATTTCCTGGAATCGTCGATCGATTTTTGTCATGGCGTTTCGTTTGGCAAAGAAATCTATTTTCGTCGAAAAATTGGACAGATTTCGAATTCTGAGACAATATTTCAAAACTGCAGTGACTTAAAGCTATTTTGTCATGTGTTGAGTTTTTTCGTCGAAAATTTTCATTATGAACATTATTGGCGGGAAACGGAAAATTCTATACCTAGAGGAATATTTGGGAATCATAAATATTCCTTTACTGAATTTTTCTCATATTGTGAGGACTCATGGGATTGTCTTTTTCAGTGCTCCGAAATATAGTAAGTACAACTGGAAAAAAAGTCTACTTTCAGATATAATTTAAAATTGTCAAATCTTGAAAATGAGTAATAATAATAACAATAGTAATAATGAAACAAAAAAGTTGAAATTAAGCCTTTGATATTATTTTCTTCCAGTTTTTATTGTGTCTTATTCATTTCAATTAGATATTGTGGAAATTATTTGTATTTTATTAAGAAATTTTTTTGCAAGAAGAAAACAATGAATAATTAAAATTTGTTTATTTTTCAGGTGTTCGTGTTGTTCGATATAAATTTCGTTTTATAAGCGAATCGAGGCATAAATTGAAATTAAAATTCTCCAGATTTTTGCATTTAAAAATTTTAACATTGGGTGGATTAAAATTCTGACTTATTGAACTTTAAAAATTTAATTGGAAGCAAAATTTAATGAGAAATTGAAAATTTAATTCATTTATATTTACTTATTTTTAAATTTGGAATTATCTTACAATTTGTGCCAAACTAAAAATACTTTCTCCACAAGAATTGATTCTCAATAAATTAATAAACGTACTTTTTAAAATTATATTCCAAGTTTAAATTATCATTTTTTATCTCGAAATTTATGCCTCATTCTCGGTGTGAAGTGCTATTAGTGCCATTTTGGATTATCAAGATTTCGAGGTGTGGGAACATCGTGCAATGTTGATAACGTGAGCAGGTAAATTATTGCACTTTTTATTTGTAAATTTATTTCGTTAGAATTTTTAAATTGCAAATGAATAAAAATTCTCTTTATTTTTTTCAGATTTTGAGCTCTGAAGAGTGAGTCCTTTTTTCAAGTTTCTTTTGTTTCTAATCGCGGTCCAAAATGAATGCATTAAGTCAACAAGGAGGCGAGTTGTAATATGTATTTAAATATCGATAATCGCATAGGGACTGGATTTTAATTTTTTAGCTTAGGTTGTTGCTTTTCTTGGCCTTTCTATTGTTCATTTAATGCGGATAATTTTGCCTCTAGGATTCAAAGATAAATTTTTTTTTTTGGTATTAGGAATAATATTTTCAAAAGTTGCTGTAAAAAACCACTGACAAAGTGTTTGCATAGAAACAAAACGCAACAATAAGCTACTAGGCTTGAAAAATTATGTAACTTAATCCACTCTTGAAACCCTGACCTTATTAAGGCACGCACTCTCCTTTGTTTTGATGGACGAGTATGTAAAGTGCAACGAGATTTCCAGATTCAGGTTTAAATTTCAGTTGACTCGTCACTTTATACTCTGCCATCTCTTGCGTCAGTCAACCCGAGATAGATTATGAGCGAATTCTTTTCAAAGTTCTATTTCACACGATGATAAAGCCAATATTAAATTTCTTTTTTAGACAAAATTTTTAAGCCTAAAATAATAATAAATTAAGACCCAATATTAAAGCAAATATTTTCAAAAATTAAATAACTTTTTATAATGAATTTAATTTTTCTAGCAGAAGAAACTTAATTTTTCTAACTCTTGTGCAAAAATGATGAAATATTGCCTTACAAGGCATTTATGAATTAATTACTAGAAAAATTACTAGTTGAGAGGCCCCTTTATTTTTTGCAAGGTTATTTCAAGGCCATGGGGAATAAAGAAAACTATTCAAAGAATTTATCATAAACGATCATTAAAAGACAGAAATACTTTAGAATTTGTCCTAGATTTTCATTCATTAAATTTTCTAATTACAAGTTGAATTGAGAATGAGCTTAAAAAATCCTCAATTATAATACTCAAGTCCAGTGCGTTTATTGTTGGTTGCGTGAAGTACTCAGCCTGTTTTTCTCAACTTTTTTTCATGGTGGGTTATTAAACCTACAATTTCATTCCACCCTCATACATGTTGTCGAATGTGGTTCAATGAAAGCTACGTAATTATCGAAGAACCCTCTTGCATATATTGCCGTAAAAACAGGTGGACAGTATGATTCATTATTCGTCTCACAACTGGTTCAATATTATTTCTAGAAGGGGAAATTCGATACTGTTCCGTCAATGCAGAGTTGCACACTTGCAGTATATTTCAACCCAATGCTATACCTATAAAAGTATTTTTATTTTTACCATAAAAAAAAAACATTTTGCAATTCTTTGCACTATTGAATTACAGAATGTTTATAATGAAAGTCATGAATTAAAACTTGATTCTCTTTTCTGTCTCACCAGAGATTTTAATTATTTTTACGAAAGATGCTTCCGCCCTCTGTTTAAAATTCAAATCCAGCTCTTAAGTATCCTTTCTTAGAAAGTAAGAGCATCTTGACTTGAATGGATAGGAATCTGGGTGATTATCTCGAAGATATATCTACCCTCTTGATTTTGTAGCTTCCTGAATTTGTCAGTGAGTGTAGATAGTGTAGACTTTGTCTGAAACAGAAGACTTTAGCCCTCATGGATTATGTTGGCTAAGGCGTGTCTCTAAACAGAGAGCTTCCTGTACCCTAAGCACGTCTGCCTGCGTCAATGTAGAGGCTCTCACTTCAGCTGTTTCAACTCTTTTGTTTTTATACAGTAGTTTCACGATATGAGCCTGATTCAGAGAAAAAAATCAGCAAATCTTATAGCCTCAATGCCCTCGATCTCAGCTCTTCTTATTATGTACAATGTATATCCAATTCTCTTCGTTAACAGAATACAAAAATAAACCCATGGTTTGAAAGTTCAGAGATGAAATTCGTTCGGATTCTGAGTTTCTCAGATACGATCAGTCGCCTTTGGCACTAGCAATGTAGGTTTGCTTTTTATACCTTCTATAATCAGTATCTATAGTCATTATAGTTATAGAGAAGGTTCGACGAAGAAGGTTTCTTCGTGAGAAGTTGTTGGTACATTTCCTCACTGGATTCACTCCTGGTTCGCGCGATTATCAGATTACATATTGGAATGTTAGGTTTAATAGAAGTTTCTCTGCACGGATTTTTATGACACTTATACACTTAGGTGCAAAATTATATCATTTCAAGATTTTTAATCAATTATCTTCAAGATTCGCAATCAACTTTAAATTAAAGATTGAAAGCTTTTGAATTATTAAACATTTCTAAGGAAACTAAAAAGGATTTAAGAGAATTTGAAAGTTATTTTAAACTTTTCAGAGATTTGAAAATTCTTAAAAATCTCTGGAATTCTTTTCGAATCGCTACAAATGTGCTGAAATCTCTTTTTAGGAATTTTTAGGGAATTCAAGAAATTTCATGAAACTTGAAGATATCCAGATTTATCAGGATGGTAAAAGATATCCAGAGATATTTCTTGAATTTTTAAAATAATTTCTAGGGATTTCATGAGATTGAAAGAAATTTTACGGGACTTCAAATGACCTTAAAGTATTTGAAGTATTTTTAACTTGAAAATACAAACTAATTACTCGAAACTGAAAATAATAGAATTAAATAATGTATGCATATTTCTCATAAACTTTTTATCACATCAAAAACGCTTCTAATAATCTAGTTTGCTATTACATACGTGACGACGAATCCCTAAGAGATTCTAATTAAAATGCCACACTAATTAAATAACAAAGTAGGACACTTGAAAAAACTGCTGCGAATTGCAACTCAAATTAGTTCATTTAATTACAAATTAATTTCAAAAATAGGGAAGTTTAAATTCCCTCTTCTTGAAAAAGTTAATAAATTACTCTGGAGTTTCTAAAACACTATTTTTGCGTACTGAAAATATCGCGAGTCGTTATCAGCTTTCACTACCTTGAACTTCAAATCTCTTCCTTTTTGATAATGAGACGCATAACAAACGTAACGCAATTTTTCTACCGATTTCATCTTTAAAAAATTGTACTATAATATGAATTCTCTGGAGATTTCAACAGTAAAAACATTAGATAATTAAATATTAAATATTTAAGAGGTAAAAATGATTTTTTTAAGCTAAACCAAGGTGTCTATTAAATTTTGTCCACAAACGTTATTTTATTGATGTAAAATTTGAACAAAACAAATTAAGTTTCGCCAACTTTATACTCGCACTAATAAATATTTTTTTCTAATACTTCTGTACGAAACGGAGGCAATTGGCCTAATTTTAGTAAAAAATATTTATTATTGCAAATGTAAAGTTGGAGAGACTAAATTCTAAATTGCTCTTAAATAGTAAAGCGAGTAGTAAAGTATCACATGCGCTTAAGAGTCGTAGTAAAGTGATTTACAAGAGTGCTCTGAGTTTTCCAGATGTCCCTAATGTAAGTCTAAAGCAGAAGTATGTGTGTTAAAGTATCCCTGCACCTAACGGTTTAACAATCGACACATGCTTGAATACAGATTTAGCATTCTAGACTTTAGAATTTAGACAGAACTTCCCCACGACTCTCGAGGTACAAAAGCAAAATATCTAACAAAAGACTCAAGACTCCTATTAGCCAAATGAAAATCACCTAAAAAGTAAAATTATCTCAAAGCGAGCGCAAAAGTTTCTAAGTTGAGTCTTTGCTTCGAGCTGACTTCAATTTAAACTCAATATAATTTTCGAAATATAAATTTACTAATTAAAATTAGCACATTAAGCGCATTTTTAATAAATTCTTCATTTAATCATTTATTTTATTTAAAATCCCTTAAAATCATTGAAAATCTCATGAAATATCTAGAAATCCGTAAAATCTCAGAATAACTGCAAAATGTGGAAGGACAAAAAGACACCTGAATGTAACTAAATCTTGCATTTTGTGATCTAAAAACGTTTTTCTATTTCATAAGAATGTATGCCCGAGCCTAAATCAATGAATAATTAAGAATGAGAAGAAAAGGGAAAACCGCAAGGGAAAGTTGGGTACAAGGATTATCAGATTTGATTCGAAAGTTACTTCGTGAGCTCAAATACATACCGATTTGGATTTTTGCACCGAAAGGCACGAACGGTACCTAGTCTACAAGGAGAGAAAGCATTATTTTATTATATCCAATTTTTTTAAGAAAAGAAGGAAATGTAGGGACTTTTTTGTAAGATAGTGGAGCTAGGATGATAATTGATCTCAATTACTGTCAACTAATGTCAAAGTGTGAAAGCGAGAATGCCATTTTTTCCCTGGGCAACTAATCGTAGGAGTACGGTGAAGCCTCGTATATGGGATTGACGATAATCAAACTGACGGGTCAAATAAGGACGTGGTCGACGAACTCAACTTAAAGACGTATAGTCACATGCAAAAGTTTTTACGCGAGAGTTTATGCACCGACTTCAGAAAAGGGAGAGAACATTCAGTTTCGCGGTTACTTTTTGGAAAGCTCGAATTTTAAGAATTTTTAAGAGGTTTTAAGGGATTTTAGAAAATTTCAAGAATAATAAGAGATTTCAAACGAATTTGGCGAATTTCGAGAAATGTAGAAGGATTTTAAATGATTTTAAAGAAGTTAAAGGGATTTCAAAGAATTTCAGAAGAGTTTCAAGAAGTTATAAAATTCCCAGTTGATCGAATGAGAACCAAAATAATTCTACATATTATAAAATATAATTTTACCTATAATATTCTTAAATTATCAAAAAAAGAAAAAAGAATTTCATATTGATGCGTGTTAATATTATTCTTTACCAGCCCAAATTGAAAGCAGATTTGAAAATAATTCTAAAGATTTCACGAGATTCAACAAAAGTTGCAAGTGCATACAAATAAAAATATTTAGACTGATTAATCGGATGTTTTTTTTTCAAACCGGAAATGCACTTCATATTAAAAATAAAATTGTTTTCAATTCCCCAACAATTCTTGGATTTCCCTCGGGATTTCCTTAAATTTCCACGCACAGTTGACACCCTGAAATACAAACAAAGAGCTTGTTATCAAAGATAATATCCACACAGTGGACGTCAACGCAAATCACGGCGATTCGAAAGATGTATATATGAGGATAAAATGTTGATGAGGTGGGGGTAAAATAGGTTCTCGTCACTCGTATACTCCCTGATATGCAATCGATACAGCTGCGCTAGACTACCGGAATTACGCTTCCAAGGGGGCCACCAGTGATGTGATAAATATAGGGAGAAATCTCCCGAATATCTTACCATTTTTTGCGTATGCCAAATTCTCCCGGATGGGCTTGAATTTCCTGTTTTGGACACGTAGGGATCTAGAACCATTGTTGAATCGTTCACGAATTGAGGCGAGAGTACGACGCAAACCTGACCCTAACTATGTACTTTTCTCTCCCTAAATTCAGCCTACATTTCATCTCCACATTCTATTACATTTACTCCATTTAAGTACATTTATTTCGAAATACATATTACATTAAATCAAATTACATTCTAATCAATTAAAATTTAGAGCATTTCAATGTAGCGTTATCAATTTTTCAAGGGTTTTAATTAAAATTAATTGAACTTCACAGTAGTTGTTAAAAATTGATTATTGATTTTCTTATACATTTTTGGTGAAAGGAGATAAAGAGAATTTTCTAGAGGGGATTTTCCCTACCTAACATTATTTTATTCTATTTCTACGTGTTCTGAAATAGTATGTATTGGATAAGCTGTGGAAGGGTCGTGAGTCATACTAATTTCTTCATAGGGGGAGTCCCTCACGAAAAGAGAATAAAATGTAGGAATTCTTTTGTGACCTCCAGAAATTTCCTTATTTTCTGCCAGTACTTTAATAAAAGCTTCGTAAACTAGTTTTAAATGCGCAATAAACAAGAAAATTTAATATTTTTATCCACACGTTTCAGATTTTAAAAGACAAAGATGATTTCATATAAAATATAAAGAAAGGACTAGAAATTTTATTACAAATGACTTGAATCGCCCTCAAACTTTTTTTTTTATTTCAATTTGCCTGCTTGTAAATTTAAACACAAGGCGTTTATTCTCTTACAATTTTATAATTCACGCAAAGCTCTGATGTTTTTGATTTATCTGTATCTTAAATTCTTCTCAAAGACTCTGAGTCTAGTATTATTTTTCTTATTTTGTGTCAAGACTTTTTTTTTTTACAAATTCAATTTTAAAATGTTGAATATCCCAGTAAATAGATTACAAGTTAGAAATGTCAATCTATTAAAAAATGCATATCCGGTTGGGTCAGAGCTTTCGCTTGTCGTCTCAAGGTTTTAAAGTCGTGTAGGTTGAACATGTAAGCTCGTAGGTTGTACACTTTCACGATGTGACTGCTAAGATAAATTTAACTGTATTTGTGCACGACTAAATCCCAAGCTTCCGAATCGTCTTCATTCTTGATCGCCAAGATAAAAAACTCTATCCCCTTTAATAATAAGCAATCTGACCACAGCAGTAAACAGAAAAAAAGAGGGGAAAAAATCTATTCTCATAAAACTTGTATAAATAATTTATAGAAGTTTGAAATATACATAAAACAGTTTTCGGAAACTTGGGACCTTTGAATTAGAGTTCAAAGTTCAAGATTTCTAATTTTGATATTTCTGAATTAGAATCCTTAGATTTTTTAGAGTTGTTTTTTTTCTAATTTCCCAAATCTGATTAGAATCCCCTCGTTTTCCCAAGCTTTTTATTTATCAAACTTGAATTACTTTTTATTTTATTTTTTGTTATTTATTAAACTTGAATTTATTCCATTTCATAATTTCTGCTTCTTTTTTTGAATTATATCTTTGATCATTCCTTCCTCTCAATACTCCAGGGTAATTAAGCTTTAATTGCCTTGGCGGAGTCAATTTCAATTTCTTCACGTGCATTTGGACCTCCGGGTCATTGACCCTGCCTTTAAAGTATTTTAAGGATTATCATACTCCAAAACATTGCAGAACTGAGTGCACTTCTGTTTACCAATAACAAGCGAAAACGTTTTTTCCACTTTCAATATTGACGAATATTATTTTAATCTTGAAAAGGTGTACTTGAACCTGATTTTTTCTGATTTTCTTCACCATCGTAAGAAGTAATTCTTCCACTCTCTTTTTTTGCTTGTCCATTAAATGATAAAGGCACTTTAGCTCGCCAAAAAAACTTTACTCAAGTGGCTATTAGAACCTTGAATGGACACATGCCAGAGGAGCAACAAGTATGATTTCGAAAAATCTTTTCTTGATCTTAATTGCTTTTTATGAAGATGAATACGTTCTCTATTCCTTTTTTTTATTATTTTTTTTTTTGAAAGTGAAAATGTAATCTTAGTAATAAAAACAAGCGAAAGATTCAATCCAGGGTGTCCACAAAATTCAATTTTTCAACTTCCTTGATATTTCCATTCCACTTTTTTGAAGAAGTCGCAGTTTTTATTCAATTTCAATCAACTTCCAAGATTTCTGATCATATTTCTGGTACAAGATGTAAATCGAGAGAGCGAATCACCAAGTGATGCATCTCACTTAAACGTTAAACGTGAGATCATAACTATGATTTCACTATTGTTGTATTTTTAGCCCTAGTGAAAATGTTAGAAGGTCCCTACATTTTTGATGGCTTAAATTCAAAAATTCGAATCGTTGGAGAATGTTTCGAAATATAAATTAAACGATATTCTATAACTAGAAAAATATCTTTCTTGGTTTCAATTAATTAAATTGACAATGGATTTGAATAGGATCATCCCTACTAAGCTTCAGTCTGGCTATTTCAGTTTTTTCAATGGCTCTCTAGTTTTGAATGGAGATCGATAGGGCTAGACGACTATAAGTACATTATCGTATACAAGCTATAATTTAATCTAAGAATAGCTTTTTAACATGTGCAGCACGTGTGTAGAAAGGGACTGATCTTTTCAGCAACTTAGTACTTCCTTTCAAGTCTTTCAACATTCAATAAAAAAAGAACAAAATATGGAAGTCAAAACGAAGATGTTGGCACATGTCTATAGAATCTCGATTTTCCTGCCAAGACTACCAAGTACAAATGCTCTTGGCAATAAACTTTAAACTGATCTAGAATTTCTCTGATTTTTCAGTTCTTCCTACAAATTATTTAAACTAAGTTTTGAAAATTGAGAAATAAATGCTTTTAGAGTCAAAGAACAGAACGTCCTTTGTAATCAAAGCAGCTGTTTTCTCACTCAGTGAGCATATGATATGCAAAGTAAATGTCGAGGTAAATGTCTGGTAAATACGACATTAATAAATTTTCCTGTATAACCTTTCGTGAATCAGGAACTCGGATCGAAATATTAATTACCAACATTCTCGCTCTCGCAAGTAATTAATTAAATTATATCGAGTTGTTGGATAACGGATATTTTGCGAGTTTGCACTGATGATAGAATCTCATAAATAAGATTGGCGTCAGCAGTAGAATATAGCCATTAAACGAGTTATCTGTAATCATTTATGTTAACTGATTTTATTGGTCATCAAGCTATATTATTTCCTTTTTCAATGATTCTATAATTAAAATGTAGAAAATTCCTCGAGGAGTTCGACACGCGTTTTGCGATGTAATTTTTTTCAATAATAATTTCAAATATTCCAGCAGTCGAAAATCATGCAAATTAATTGCCGGATCTCAAAAATTGGGGATTTCCTGATCGAATTGGATTGCAACCAAAAACTTCTAAAATTTAAAAGCATTTTATTTTTAAAAATCAATTAGCGAAATCACGTGCATTGAAAGAAAATGTAATAAAAAGCAATAGTTTTGTCTTGGGAAGTATCCAAATTTGGGAACCTTCAACTTCAAAGTTTTGGTAGCATTCCAATCTCAACAAGAAGTACTTTATTTACATTGCAAACATTAAAACATTAACAATAGATAATAGACAGAAAAAAATCATTTTCTTATTAATTACTTCTTCAATCTACAAAAAAATAGAAGTTTCGTCCGGTGTTTGAACCCCATATATAATTCAAACATCAGAGAACAAAATTCATCCCTTTTAAGAGAATTTCGTTTTAAAAATACAACCCTTAGAATATTTTTCAAAACGCAAAAAAAAGAAAGAGACAAGATAGAATTCCCGCGTCTGGCGCGCATTCTCCAAGATGAGGGTGAGAGAACGAAAGTCGATAAAAGAGGTGTAAGCTTCCGAGACATCTCGGAAATATCAGGACAATCAAGTCGTCGGGGAAAAAAGGCACGAGGCCTCATCTTTTTTAAGCTCTACTTTTACTGCCTTTTACTCGGAAGGGCGGAAATAAACTTACCCAGAATATAAGATTCACAAACACGAGAATGTACTTTATCATCCCGTAACATTCGTTTAGAGCCATTTTCAGGGATTCTGTGATTTAATCACTGGTTGTCAAGGCTTGTCGAGGACGATTTTTCCGAGTTTTCGAGGGTAATTAAATCACTGATTAACACGGGACGAGTCGACTGATTGAATAGTGTGTGTCGCGTTTGTCTTGTTAAAAGTAAACACAGCAGACTTAAACAGCATGAAAGCAAGTGAACGACTGCAACGGCCAAGTCGCCAAGTCTGCCAACTGGCGGCGTTATTTCTCCTCCTGCAGTTCGTGTTTCTTTTGAGGGGGAGGGGGTTCCAACCAGATATATAGACATAGTGGTGTCGTCATATTCGAGGTCATATTTAGGGTGGGTTTTTTTCTTCTCTGGCAAATTTTACCCCTGTTTTGACTGAGTTTTTTAAAATTATGATACGACCTTATGTCAAAAAGAATTTTGGAATTAAACATAAAAATGATTCAATGGAAAAATTGAGTTGAAAACTTATATATTAATATTTTTTTGCTTATTTACCATAACTAGGTTGAATGATTTGACATTCCTTTCGGATATATAAATTTCAGAATGCTTTGGAAAATTTCGAATTTGTTCGGAATGAATTCCAATCCGAAACTTTCTCTAGGGTTGAATATGTGATCCTTTTCGAATAATTTAAACTGAAAATTACCTATCTGTTTTCCAATACCACAATTAAAAAATTTTATTCCGCCGGAAACCGGTAAAAAATTCGAAAATAATCGAAAATTTCGTCGTGGCCAAATGATATTACAATCTTTGGTTTTGAGAGCCACTGTTTTGAATTTCTTTCGTATCGACAAAATCAAAAACTATCCAATTTCGGTATAAAGCTCGAGATGGAGACACGTGTTTAATTCCCGCCAACTCCGTGGACAAATTTAACGGCAGGAACCATCGACCTCTTTCCTGTTTGTACAAGAATCGTGAGGAAAAGAAAATGGCGAGTTAACGGAGTAACCTAGACTCTATAGATAAAGATTAATGAAGTGCATAGTGTTTAATGAACGACAATTTGTGAAAGGAGCAGCAAATTGTGTATGGTAAGTACATTTTTTCAACCTGTTATTTATTTATTCGAAGCGATTAAATTGACAAACAAATAACAATAAACTCCCATCGCGTCACCTTTCCAATTCCACGAGTCCACACACGTTTTGTTTATTTATGCTGAGTTCTTTTTTCATGTTTTATTTGAACTTCACGACAGTGTCGCCACTAGATGCTTTCATTAATTTTCTTCCTCGTGCCTAAAGATCGCAATTTTGGACTTGTTTTCTGTAACTACAATTTATGAAAAACTTTACGTGATTTGGTCCAATTACATACTTCAAAATATGGAACTATGTGCGCACTTCGCTTTCACTTTTGTATTATGGAAATGAATGGATGAATGAATCAATCAATTAATTACTTAATATGGGTTTTCAATTTTTAGAGTTTATTTTTATTGATATAAGTTTCTTTTTTTAACTTCTTCGGAAGGCGGCTGTTGCTAGGTGCGGCTGTCACATTTATAAAAATAAACTTTTTTTTTTTAAGAAGCTGTCATCATTTTTTTGCACATGTGCTGAATAATCATAATCGGGTTTCGTGATTAAAATTGCGCTCGAATGTTTACCAATGTTTACTTTAACTGGGACCAAGCATTCAAGCATGGAAAAATTCAAGGCTTTTATAATAATTTTAATTTGTAACTTGTACAAAAATGATTTATTTGTGTCTAATGATTGAATATTCTAAAATTAGTTCGTTTAAAAAAAAATCAATAAAATCATTTTGAACTAATTAATTTCAATTTACACTTTGTAATTCTTATATTGAATTCAGCATAGGTGATAGTAATTCAATGCCTCTGAACTTTATTAAACAGCAAATATGATAACTGAGTTTATTTTTCGTACACTAGCGTAAAAATCTTCCTCTGCAATCGTTATTTTTCAATTTTTTTTTCATTCCTACTTTAAATATTTTGGAAAAAGAATCGAGAGCGAATTATTTAGCATTATAAATAGTCTTGTTTAACAACATTTCCATATTGCCATGAGAGTTTATTTACTTAAAGTTTATTTTCTTAAAGAATTTATTACCACGAACAATTTATTTATTATTCAGATTGTGCTTTGAGATGACAGTACATACTTGAACAGCAAAAAATGTCTCTACAAGAAGTCAGCAACGAGCTGATGAAGCCGGTGAAGGAACTTGCGGATTGGGAATATCCGTTATCTCAGGTACATTAAATTAAATTAATTTTTAAGATGAAGATATTTATTGAAATCTTTTAACGTTATTAAAATAATCTTGTCATTTACCTTAATTTTCTTTCAGATTCTCGAAAAATATTATTGTTTACTCGAAAATCCAACGGAAATTAATTATGGTGAAGCGGCCCTGATTGTCCAAAATTCTGTGGACGTCTATACAAAAAGAGTCGATTTCCTCAATAAGGAAGTCACCGGTTTGAATCAATGCTTCACAGAACATGAGTAAGCCTTTATTTCTATTCCTTAATTTTTCTCATTCTCGAAGATGTTTTGTTAACTAAAATAAATTCAATTTTCTTAACAGAGCTCAGGAAGAAAAAGCTAAAAGTAAGAATAGGGAGAGAAAATCGAGGAAGACGGTTATCGATTTTGATAACTTCGAGCCTCTGGATTTTGAAAAAGAAGTCGGTAAGAATATCAACATGAAAAGTCAGGCTCAAAAACCTGTCAAGTTGTTAAACCGAAGGTTTACTCAGTTGGAAACTAGTGCTGTGCAAGTTAGATTTCCGATTGAAATAGTAGATATCCATGGTGAGGCTATAGGGAAAAAATACGATTTTCGGTGTAACCACCAGCTGACGATATCCGGAATGCTAGTGGATGAATGCATGCCAAGTGGTAAGAAATAGATGACAAGTCTCTATCTAAATATTGCTCATAATTGAAGATGAAATTTAAAAAAATATTCTCTTATTTTCAGATTTTGACCAACCGCAAATTGTAATTGACCAGGAAGTATTAAGCACTAACACTGGCTCTCGAACGAGTAATTCATCTACTCATTGTTCTGATTCTTTGTTTAATGACAGTATTCAGAGCAGAATAAGCCCTGAACGTGAAGAGTCTGCTTTAAACTTATCAAACAGTTCAAATGGAAATTGTTCATCACAAGAGGATTGTAGCTACTTTTCCGAATCTGCAATTAGTTCATGTGAGCAAATTACCTCTGAAATAAGCGAATCATCAAAGAGAAACGAATCTTCTATGATAAATGAATCATCTACCATAATCGAGTCACCTACTATAAACGAATCATCTACAATAAACGAATCACCTACGATAAACGAATCATCTATGATGAACGAATCCTTTCAGAGTAAAGAATCCTCTGAAAATGAGTCTTTAAACAATGAATCGTCTCAAAATAATGAATCCTCTTTAAATAAAGATTCATCAAAAAGTGATACTCTTAGTTCTGAGAACACTTCTGAAATCAATGGATCATCAGATTCGAGTGAAAAACAGTCCTGCACTACTCAGGAGAATACTGATGATACTTTGAGGAATGTCGAGTCGAGTTCAGGTTCAGATTCTGTGGAAGGAATAGCAGATGAACCAGATCATTTTGATGAGGGTCATCAGGATTTTGACGATGGCTTGGAAGAACATGAGGAAGATGAAAGAAAGGAAGCTGCTAGGAATTGTAAGGAGACTGATTTAGGTTACAGATCTGAAGAGTCGGAAGATTATGAAATTCCAAAGAGAAGGTATATTTCTAGTCTCTTTACGAACCTTAGAATTATGATATTTAAACAATATTTTTCTAACAAAACTATTTCTAGGAGCAAGAGAATGAAGAATATGGTCTGCGTCGTGAAGGATATTAATAAAAATATTTGGAAACCGATTCCATTTGATGAGGGCATTCCAGAAAAACTGCCCAAATCCAGAAGCAAGTTTAAACTTCCATGTCACATTTCGCTTTTAAAGTCGAAATCGACTTCGGTAAGATTAAAAATTCTAAAATATTTCATAAAAGCATTTTAAGAAAATGTACCTCATTAGTAGATTGAATTACATATTATATTTTTCAATTGCAGCGAAAGCGAAAAATATTGTCGGAATCTCGGAAATCCGAAAGTCTACCGAAGTTCCTTTCGAACGAGTCGGAATCCCCATTGAAGAAGATGAACATGTATTCGCCTTCTAGGCCTTTCATGACTCTGAAAACAGGTATTACAATTTTCTTTCTGACTAGGGTTGGTATTCTGGAACATTTGTTAAACTTGTTTCCAAATATTTATTTTTAGAGGATCTTCTCGACTTCCAAAAGACTTTTGATGACAGTTTCAAAAGCAAACAATGTTGCGATGTATTTCACTACGAGGCAGCAACCACTATCACGATGGATCTTCTCGGTTTCTTCCCCAGTTTCGCGAAGCACGATCCACTTTCAAATTCTCTTCCTATCAAGACACTCGCAGCCACACCAGAACACGTTTCTGCAAGTTTTAGCGATCGAGAATTTTCTCCTCGTTCTGTTTCACCAGGAATCGCAATTTATGACTGCAATACACCTCCAGATTCACCAGCAATGGGTGATACTTTCGACTCTGATGAACCTCTCCATTCGACCTTGAATTACCAACAACTGGTTGAGTGTAGAATGAGAGAAATTCGTGAAGAATTTGACAATAGAACTGACCTTGAACAAGGCGTTGCAATGTGGCACAGAGATATCAAGCCAATTTTACAAGAGGCAGAACGAAGACCACCTTTTCATATCCATGAATATGAAGCTCGTATATTAGAAAAATTGGAAGAAAGTACCGAGCGCAAAATCGCTTTTGAAAAAGCTGTTGATGAAGAATCAACTGCCGAAATCGCTCGTTACTTTTTAGCTTCCTTACAATTAGCGAACAGTTATAACGTCGATATTAAGACGGACGAAGAAAACACCAATATCGAACTACTGCTCATTAGTAGCGAAAATACGCGACGTGAAGTTCAGTACGAAACTCCCAAAACCTCCAAAGTTAAGAAAACTAAAAGATTCAGTCATATCGCGTGACTTATTTGTGAAAAGGTTTCGATTTAAGGTTTAAAAATTAAGGAAGAGACGATATATTTTCCTCTAGTTGAAATTTAACTACAGTTGGAAAATTGCGCTCAAAACAGTGATACCTATTAATATTTAATATTATACAGTTTTGGTGTACTCTTTGAACCACATGAAATATTTATTTAATTCATGGCTTTTGAAGATTTTATTAATATCTTAAATACATACGTAATTAAGATACTTTTAAAACCAGACTATTCTAGCCTGATTCTATTCGAGAAATTTTTATATACTTTAGTATATCGCGATATTCAATTGGAAATTGCATGTATTACAAAAGCACTCTTTTTTGCGCTTGAAAAATTCACGAGTATTTTAATATTTCTGTTACTTTGGCAGAAACTACTTTGGTTCTAAAGGTTTAAGATTAACAGGAATTAATATTCTATTTCCTTAAGGCACTTGCTTCTTTCCATTATGTTGCTTTTAAATATTTATTTTTATATGCATCTACTTTCGCATCTATAATTAATAATTATCCTTGCATTTAAAACTGAATGATAGTTCAGTTTTTCGTTTCTTTATTTTTAAATGCATTTAGTTTGTTTGAGTTATTTCATTGTTTTGCATTATATTAGTTCTAAAGAGCTTTTTAGTATTATTAACCACTTCACACATTCACTCAATCACTTTTTAAATCAGTTCTCGGTGTAGGTGATTAGTTGTATTATCACTTTTCTATTTAAAATGTTAAACTTCATTATGTACGCAGGTATACTTTAAGTACCTAAATGTAAAATTTAGGATCTCTATTTTTAAAGTCATTTGTAATTTTTACTAAAAACGTTTAAGTGTTTTCAAATGATTTTCATTCACCAAAAAGTTTATAAAAAAATCTAGAACTACTTATCATAAGAAGATAAATTAAATGTTTATTAGACTGTGCTAATTATCATCAAATTAAGAACTTATTGTAACTATTTCTAGTATTTTGTTTTCCGATACGCATGTTGAGAAACAACAGAAACATCAACCATACATCAACTAAATATATTTTCTCAGAAAAAAAAATGATCTTGTTTTTTCATATTTTCTCCTGTAATTTTTTAATTTCTAATGTACCTAAAATAATAACTGTACTCAAATTACTAAATCACTACAAACATCTTGGAGTAAATGCTCTTTATTTTACGTGTGCATATAAAAAACAAATTTGGCATACAGCTTTGGTTTACAACATAGTTTACAACATAGAGTTTTACTTAAAAAATGTATTTTCAAAAAAATAATATCTATTTAAATCGTAATTTATTGCTGAACATTTTTTGTGATATCAGATCTTGGTACTTGGTAGTGGGCATTTTTAAATCTGTGGTTTTATGAAGTAGCAGAATTTAGTTGATCTTTCCATTGGGGTGGCACTAATTCATCCACTCTTCGATCTAAAAATGCAATACAATTTGCTAATTGGGAGGCTGCTCCCTTCACTGCTTTGATGTGAGCAGAAGCTACTTGCGGTAGTGAATTCTCTGCTTCGATCATCTAAAAATTCAATTTTTTAAACTTGAAAAGTAGGCACTTTTAGTATTAATATGCGTATGCAATTTAAAATAGTTTTCTGGTTTCATCAAATTTAAATATCAAAGCATCTGGATTCTTAATTAATAAAACTTTAAGTTTTATTTTTTTGGGTCTTACTCTTGATTCTATATTTGTCAGCTTCGATTTCAAGGCGTCGACATATCCAGGTGGAATTGTGCGTTTTTCAACCGGACCTGTTATTAATAAAATTTAAGTAAGAGGGGATTCTTTTTAATCGTTTTCCAAAATTAAACATGCAGATTTATCTTTTTTTTTTCGGGTTATCACGAATAAGTATAAATATAAAACATCTAAAACTTACAGAATTGATGAACACGAACCAGGTCAATAATAAAAGGCCTGGAAAGTTAGAAAAAATTATTAAATTAAATTTTCTGTAAAGAAAATTAAGATACATTAAGAACGATGGAGAAAGTAAATAATTTGACGTTTTGTTCCCATAATCAGTGCCGATTAAAATCATTAAAATGAACTGATGTGACACCATAGGAAAATGAGTAAATTTATACTTTTGGGCCTTTTTTATTTATCGCTCTATCTTGCTCTTAATATATACTCTTTAATCATAAAATAGTTTATACTTGTCTTTTGAAGATCCTGTTAGTAAACAGGAAAGTGGAATAAGATTATTGTCATGTCGTCTAATTTTTAGAACCCTGGACGGATTTTCTTCTACTCCTATCCAGTTATAAATAGTCGATTTTAATTCGTCGAATGTCGAACCAGAAGGCAAAGTAACACGTCGTAAACTCGTTTCTAAATCATTGAGATCACTTCCAGATTCTAAAACATTTTAATCGGAATGTAAATCTTTAAATATCGAAAAATATGTTTATACGCAATTTAACTGTCAAAGTGACAGATCCCGTTTATGTGAAAAAGGTTAACTTACGAAGTTGATCGTATCTCCGGATTAAAACCCATAGACTTATTTCACTGATACCCATCCTCACTCAATTATTCAGCACGGACTTAGCGTCTTGTCTTAGATAAATTCAATCTATTGATCTATAAATGAGTCGTAAAGTCATAAATTGCTAACATGCCAAATGTTTATGTGGAAGTTGTGAACAGTTGTCAATCAGTTGTCAATCAGTTGTCAATTAAAAAGTGAAGTCAGTGTACTGATGTGCCGTGACCGTTGTTACCGCGTCAGTGACGGTAAATTT
>CAJFCP010000101.1:532050-596550 GCA_904066005.1 Synergus itoensis | reverse complement strand
TTGTAATGATATTTCTGGCAATGGCAGAAATGATGGTAGGACATATGCTCTCCTTATCCATAAGTCCGGTCTTTGCAATATCCGGTCGGTAAAATTTGAAGGTTTAATATGAAAAGACACGGCTAGATGTCGCCACTGAAATATGCTTCGTACTAGCGATATACAGTACCGACCGGAATTCTCAATAGATGGCGCCACTGCGTCATGATTGTGACAATCTGCGGACGATTGTCGCTTTAGATTTGTCCCGATAGAGGCAGCACCTCCTGGACGTAAAATCTGTGGGAGATATTTAAAATCAAAATAATGGGGTTCGACCATTTTTGGCATGTAAATATAAAAATTATATTATGAGGCAAATGAGAGATTGGTAAATCAATGGTGAACTGACAAAATAAGGCAAAAACATGTATATTTATAGTAATTAAGTGATTGTTGTATGTATTATGAAAACAGACGATTTATTGAACATAATTTTAATAATTAATAAATGTTAATTAAAATAGATATGTATCACGAAAATTTAAGTTCTACTTTTTAAACTTAGAAGAGGTATTCAGGAAACGAACTATAAATCATATAGATTAAGTTTAGGATTGATCTCTAAATATTAGGGAATCGTGCTAGAATGAGAGTTGTTTATTAAGAGAAAAAGATTGTTTAAATATGAAGAACACCCAAGTGTGAGAATGGAATGTGTGAGAAAGGTTTTCAGTTTAGGTAACTAGATTAATTCGAAGAATTGATAAAGAATAGATGTAGATTTTGCTTATAGGATAATAATTTATAAGACATTTATAAGGTGCCAAGAGAGAACTTTAGTTTATAAGGAAACCATAAATTTCAGCTTTTTGACAGTATGTTTAGAAATAAGAAACGATATCAGGGTAGATTGTCGCCTCGAAAATGTCGCGAGTTGGACTTGGCGCCAGTCAGGGACGATCATAAAACAGTTCCTGGAAGAAAGCTTAGGTCACTTTTGGTGACACGTGTAGATCAAGGACTAATTATGATTGGCGTAGCGAACATAAAATAATTAGGAGTAGGGCTGCGCAAGGGATCCTCGGTGTGCGCGAGACCCTCTGGACCTCTGATCGACGACGAAGTTCGATCAGATTTCGATCCGCTTCCGAGTCACGAACTCTGTCACTCTTGACATTGAACTCGACCATATAGTTGGACTTAGAAAATTCGCGTTCGAAAAGATTTGAAATCGGGACTTCGAATATTTTAATTCGTTTTATTGTAATACAGTTAAATTTAACGTTTATTCAATTCAAAATAAATCTTCTGTTCGTTACTTGAATTAAATCTTGAGTTCATTTATTTTATTATTTTAATTTCCTTTTATTAATTTTAATTTTCATTCAATCTGGACATCGGTGGATTAAGAACGAGTTTCCAAATTCGACCGAGGAGACTTTTCAGTTTCGACTGTGGATCAACAAACCCACTATCTTGGACAGTTTCAATTTGTTTAATTTATTCATCTAAATAATTAATTGATTTCGATTCAAACTTTTAATCTTTTCAAATTTGCCGCGTAAAAACTATAAGATTCGTTACATTCCCGTTGGAGTTGAAGACAGTGGCCCCCACTCGTGCTTAGGGATGTGAGTCGATGAAACGTTTCATTGAAACATTGAAAGTTTCATGAAACAATGAAACGTTTCATTGGACCAAAGTTTCTGAAACATTCCAAAGTTTCATAAAACATATATGCGCATGCGCGTTCACATCATGTTGAAGTTAGGTCATTTTGTGTCGTGCTAGATTCGAAATGAAAAAAATATCATTTCATTATTGTTATAATTGTATTTTATTATTAATTTACGTATATAAGTTAATTTATTATTTATCTAATGATTTAATTTTTTTAACTGCTTATTTATTTCAATTTTTAATTATTTTCAAATTTCCCGCCCTAATATTTGAAACTTATGAAACTTTGAAATGTTTCAAAAGTTTCATGAAACTTTTCATTTGATCAAAGTTTCATGAAACTTTACAACCCTACTCGTGCTCTGTACTCTACAGCGCATGCGTCGCCCTCGGCATCTGATTGGTTGCTATTCGCGCGCAATTTGAAATGCTAAAAAATATGAATTTCAAATTACGCGCGAATAGCAACCAATCAGATACCGAGTGCAACGCATGCGCTATAGAGTACAGAGCACGAGTTGGGGCCACTGACTGGTTGCAATTGCAAACATATGCGTTACATATGTCAAGAGATAGGTAAAAAATTTTGAATAGACGTAAATATTTATTACCAATTAGTCTAAGATATAAATAATAATAATGGAGAAATACGCAAAGCCTGTGAGTGTAGACCCCAGTGAATCTCAATTCATTGAAATAATTGTTGCTGTGTTTTGCATCATATTAGCAATAGGTATGTATAATTTTATGGTTATATTCATATTTTCCTTATGCATAAAACATTTGTTTTTATGTATTGAACAACAGTTACTGTTTCTCTAGTTTGAAATAGATAATTAATCTTATTAAAATACATATTGCTTTTCAAAATATTTACTGTTAAAATTAAAGTTTATCTTATTTTTCTAGTTTTATTTGCTGTTTGGCGAACAAGAAAATCTGTCGGGAACAGTGTTCTCATCGCAGGCTTAACAGATGCTGGAAAAACACTTCTTTTTTCACGTTTACTGCATTCCAAATTTGTTCACACTTACACATCTGTTAAGGAAAATATAGGGGACATCATTATCAATAATGTGAGACATTCAATTTTTTTTAAGCATGCACGTTTTTGTTACAAAATTTTATGTTCCTATAACTGAACTCTGAAGTTCATGATAAATTATTCTCATTGAAAAATAAATTATACAGTTGAATTTTGTTTTTCAATATTGATATTTTGAGAATTATAATTAAAAATTTGACATATTTTTTTACGTCTAGCATACTGTATAGATGTTAAAACGCTATTAAATATTATCTTATTTTTCCTTAGAACTCTCTATCTATTGTTGATATACCTGGGGATGAAAGATTGCGATACAAGTTTTTTGATAAATACAAGCAATCTGCACGAGCTGTTATTTTTGTCATTGATGCCGTAACGTTTCAAAAAGATCTCAGAGATGTTGCTGAATTTCTTTACATCTTGCTTTCAAGTATCAATCATCAGAGAAATATCCCTATACTAATCTTATGCAACAAGCAAGACCAAGCTATGGCTAAGGGATCTGGAGTAATAAAGACTCTCCTCGAAAAAGAAATGAATTTACTTCGGTTGACAAAATCAAATCAACTAGAATTTACCGACGCATCATCATCCAATATCTTTCTTGGAAAAGAGGGAAAAGATTTTGAATTTTCTCACCTCAATGCCAATGTTCAATTTGCTGAAAGCAGTGCTTTTCACAAAGATCCTAACACAGTAGCTGATATCGAACAATTAAATTCCTGGTTATATAAAATAGCATAAATCTCTACTCTAAAATGCGTTTTATAATACATGTTTTTTTATCAACATTAAACTAAATTGTATTGTATGTAAAATATATGAATTCAATAAAAACTTTTACAAAGAAGAGAACACGAATTCGTGAATCTTGGTCCTTATAATTTTAAGTAAAATAATATTCTTACTTTTAATGAGAATATTATTTTAGTCGGTTCGACTTTCTCAAAACATAGAATAATGGTATACGTCTAAGGGTATTACCCCTAAGGCGTTACCCCTTAATGTTTTAAAAAGTGTTTACTTTATATGATGAAAGAAAAGAAAACCAATCGCTATTTGGACCAAAAAGTATTATTTCTAAATCACATAAACCGAATTGTAAAAAAATTAAAATCAATATTATTCTTTTAATTGCGTAAACTTATAAAACGCAACAATACTGTCATTTTGAATGTTTTGTTACCTAAATTAACAGAAGCAAAGATCACTTTGTCATCTATCACAGATTTAATTTATGCACAATTCAAGTTACACTGAAAAATATGCCGCATAAAAAAATTGTTTTCGAAAATCTTTATTTTCTTCTTGTTACTATCAGGAAACTTATATATATGTATATATCTTTTAAATTAACTATTTACATTTTTAAGGGTTTATATAAATTCGGATAAAATTAAATACTTTATATTCTACCAATTTCATTGGGTTTAATCAAATCATTGCTATCAGTGAAATACAATATTTAAAAAAAAAATTAATTGTACGAGTTCAATATTGGGTGTAATGAAGTATAATATTCCATTCAACATAAAATTATATATCCTGTTGAAGGAAATATGTACAAAGTTCTGCAATATTGACATAATCTGGAAATAGCTTCCTGTCAAAATTGCACATTTGGGATTGTAAAAGATTTATACAGTACTAAGTCATGTTTTTCGAGGTACGTAAAGTTATATAAAAATATGAGAATGTTTAAAATCTACTGAAGCTCCTACTCAGTACATGTTTATGTATACAGTAATACGAGCTGTTTTTGATTTTAATACAACTGAAGTTCACTCGATCTTATTACTAAATCTTCGCTATTTCTATTTTTATTTATTAACAAGTTGTTTTATTTAAAAAAATTAATCTCGCGTTCAAAATGTTATAAAAAAAAAGTTATTTTTGTTTAAAATTGGATTCAAATCCAGGTTTAGGAAACTAGCATGAATTTTCCATGAAGAAATTAAGGTGTATATGTATCAAATAATATAATAATTGTGTATTTCAATAGTGGATAAAATGACTTACAGAAAAATCACGTTATAAAGAACCATTAGGTTTCACTGATGCAGAATAGTAATATGAAAACATTTACTATCAACATACATATGGCAAATATATTCATATGCAATACAAAAGTTGTCAAAAAGCGTGGGTTGTAAGTTTTTTAGTGGAATCGCCAAGCTAAGAATCAAAGAGCCGCACGCCGATGTTGTTAGCACTAACTTTTTAAACTTTTGGCCACTGTTAAAACAAAATGAAAGCATATATATTACAACTTCGTATAGTTCACAACTTTTTACTGTAAGCGCCAGTTTTCTATTAAAGATAATGACGCATCTGTTATCTGAAATTTCCTATTTTTATAAAAAATCAATTTCAATATATACACAAAAAGAAAAAACTATTTTCAAATATTGATTCGAATGACGAATAAAAATTACTGTGAACTTAAGCTGCTTGTACTTACAGTAAAATTCATTGTAGTACGATGGTCGACCGCTGTCGAGTGATTTTCTTATCGCGACACTGTTAACGTCCTTCGTTTGCTGTACTAGGTATTCACCTAGTGGATTTTTACACAATGGAAATTCAATGAAATCGTTACAATAATCAACAGA
This sequence comes from Synergus itoensis, assembly GCA_904066005.1. NCBI lineage: Eukaryota > Metazoa > Arthropoda > Insecta > Hymenoptera > Cynipidae > Synergus > Synergus itoensis. The sequence goes on along the minus strand of CAJFCP010000101.1, from coordinate 591,228 downwards.
CTAGTAAAGCAACGGAAAGCACTAATAATGAACAGAGGTTGTATAGTTAAAACTCATAGTTTTCTAACAATTTTACTTAATTAAAAAGAAAGCCACTAATATCAATAATTTACAATTTTATAATCTTTGTATCTTAATTTTGGCTACAGTTTAGACCTCAATATTTCGCATCGTATATATCCAAAAGTGGAACACCTTTTGTAGTAAGAATGGCGCGAGATTATTTAATTGCTCGTTACAGTGTTGTGCACGTAATAAATATAAACAGAAATAACACAATAAAGTCAGTCAATCTTCAGGGTGTCTGTCGAAGGTTAGGTGTCAATCCCGAACACGAATGTTTTAAAACATCACTTAGACACTTATTACCACGATTGTCATTTTCCGCGGTCAAGTTATTCCCAGCAAATCTATTGTTCATTGAATCCGCAGGATAAATGCAAGGTTTTGGACAAAGCTTACTCGAGGAAAAAGTTCGCGATAAACTAGTTTCCGGTTCTAAGCAGTCCATAGGATCCTTATTTTCATCTGTAGATACGCGCATACTCGAGTTTTCCTCCTCATCGGAAGAACAGAGATCGACGTACATGATAGTGGCACCAGTCGATCTCGAATGCTTTGCTTTACTTCGATGCCTTTTCATCATCGATCTCGGCAAGCAAAGGCTCTTCGACCGAGGATGAAAACTACCTGAAGCACTTCCCATTGGTGTTAGAGTTGCTAGCGTCATTTCCTCCGGTACTATTTCTTCGTCATCTATGACGATGACATCGACTGCGTGGTCCATTCGTTGTCCAAGTGTCGTTTGATTACTGGATCGAATCGCACTATATCTCCTCTTCATGCTACGTGGTCTAGGTCGCGGAACTTGTCGAATTGGACTTTTATATTTGGAAGGATCTCGTTGTAGTTCCCTTACTTCCTCCTCATTTAGTAGCGTCATATGAACGTAAATTGGCCGACAAGCCACGTATAATAACTGCGATCGCAAATTGAGCACTGCAAAGTTAAGGAATAGAGCAATAATAAAATTTGTTAATACGTTATTCATCTAAAAAAAAAAAAACAATATTTGAGTCTATGGTCCTGATGAAGAAACATGCAATGACATACCTGTTTAAGACTGTTGGAACCAAGTTCTAACTTCAAACACTTTTATTTTGAAAAACAGTATGTCTACAAAGCGAAAACCTATCCAATTATAATACTTGTTGAATAAAATAAAGAGATAGAATTTTGATGTTAATACTTGGATCCAGCATCCTTAAAAAAAAGTAAATTATTGTTCTAGAGATCGAATCTGCTTTATTTATTGACGTATAAAACTAACAATTTCAATTATGTATATGTAAAATTGTAGATATGCTTATTTTCGAGGAAGTTTGGTTTGAATTTGCTCGAATTCAACATGCTAATCAAGACCTAATTATCTCTCATATATCTCTTCATAAAAAATGTAGAAAGCGTGTTTCTTCATTAGACGGTATAACCGAAATTATATCATACCAGGTTTGTTTTTAAAATTGTTGAACTTGTATTCGTGAAAATAAACATCCTTTCCTAGTTTCTCTCGAGTGTTCTTGAACGTGACCATCCACTTGTCGCTATCAGTCGTCCTATCCAGCCACTTCGGTCGAGATGTACGATGCAAAGGTGGTGCCGTTAGATGTCTTTCTATCCTTTCTAAACGCTCTTGCTGTAGTCCACCAGTCATCATTTTCGACTTTTTGGCCATTGCAATACCAGCTGGCGAAGAGAAAGGAATCGTTGGACATCGCGTCATATTCACAGCGCCTCGAATTCGTCGTGAAGAACGAATTGGATTAATTGGATTGCTGCTTGATTGTTTTGAAGCACTAGAAGATTTATTTGATGATTCGGGTGGAAGTAAATGAAAATATGCTAAAAATTGATTCTGTTCCATTTCCGGCTCAATGCACAATACATCCGGTGTAGAAGGCCTCGAATTACTGCTACTCTGTTCTTGATCACAGCATATCCGCTCGTGGTCCTACAGCATTCATCAAGGATAATGTGCGAACAATACAGAAATGTATTGAAAGATATATTGATCATTACGAGTACCTTCATTTGTACGAGACCTATGAGTTCCGCGTCACAATTATCACATAAATATATATCATCGTTTGGCGGTTGCACCACAACCAAAGAGTGTTGATGTTGCAACGCCTTCGACTTGTTTGGGAAAGAAGAAGTCCCACTGTTGAACGGTAACAGCATTTTCCTGGGACTCTCCACTTTTTTATCGTAATTCTGTAAAGTAATATCCATATTTTCAAAATGATTACAATGTTCCAACGAACATTCTTAATCGTGCTAACTAGCAAAATACAAATCTTGTTGGGAGAATAAGAAAATAGAAAACAATGTACCGGTTTCAATGTCAGCTTACCATATTCTCATTACGGAATGTCACCAAAAGCTTTCTGGTACTTTTCAAATAAAGGCTTGTTGTCGAATCCCAGTTGTTAACATATTCAAGATTTTCTCTTGGGTATTGTGCTAGGTAAGAACAGAAGCGTAACAAGTATTCACTTCTGTGATACGTGTAGCATCTGAATACGAGTTTTTTCAAGCTCCCAATCCAATTCTGTAATATTTTATGACATACGTAATTTTAAAAATAATTAACATTGTAATTTGGTAATCAATTCAGTTCATCAAATTCCACAATGTAAACCGAATAATGTAAGAATCTGGGTAAAAGTAATCCTACCTAGTAAAAAGCTTTCAATTAAGGGTAGCGGACATTTTGTTAAGGCAAGTAATACGCTAAGTACATGAACGTCATACTCGGAAAGTATTTGCGATAATATTAATCTATATTATCTGAACCAAGATAGTAGAGAACGATTTCTACCAATCACCTTCGAGCAGAAGGAGACAGGTTGCCACCATACTCTCCTTTCACTTTCTAATAGCTAGTCGCATTTTCCCCCCTTAGTCAACAGTCCATATCTATATTTCGATGATATTATCCAGCTAATACGTTACTAGACAAGAAATTTTCTCAGTAATCACGAATTAGTACAAGTAGATATTTAAATATCATCATAACGTGCTAAAATGTTTTGGATTTATGTGGTGTACTTACGTCGTTAACTTTCTTAGGTCTGACAAAAGGATTCGAGAACTTGACTTCTTTAGGCCACCACTGAGGTTGGCTGATAACTTCAGCGGTATCATGTCCCAAAGAGCACTGCACCATGAATGTGATAAAACGTTCCAATTCAAGCTTAAATTTTAAAACAAAGATTTTAAACATTTAAATTAAATTTAAAATTAAATTTTAAACATTTATTTACTTTCAACAAATATAGTACTGTATATATAGACTTATCTCATAAGGAAACATCGTAAGAAAATACAAACCAGTAGAGTTTGCCAATCATGAATTTCACTTACAAGTGTTATTTTTTCTAATGATGTCGGATATCCATTTGCGAATAAAAGAGGAAGGTTCGATACCATAGAACCTTCTTCCGGTGATCCGCCACCATCTGGATCCATATCACCAGTGGCAGCCATCATACTTTCGTCGATATCATTGGGGAATCGGTCTTGCCCCAAGCCGAGCCCGTACCCGTCCTCTTGTAAAGCCGAGTACCTCATTTTATCCACATCAGCAGCATGGTGATATCTTTAATGTTATTTTTGTGCATTTATGCATTGTAATATTCCCTCAACAAAAACTTGTCCAGTGACTTCCATCACCCTGAAACATTAAAGATTACTTAAACGGCTTATCAGCAGCAGAGTATTATTGAACATTTCTACACTAGACATTTGAAGAGAGTACATCGATCGCGTTTAAGATACTCATGTCCACATTCCGATTGGTTATCAGTGTCACTTGCAGAAGCTAAGTGTGTATTCTGCAGTATACTGGTCAATAACGATGTCCCCTTCAAAGCTTCCTTTGGAAGCCACAATCTTCTTCCAGCGAAGAAGTGTTTCTTCAGAAAAAAGAATGCGACAAAACAGCTATTACCTATTTCGAAAGCTGAATACAAGAAGTGTTTCCGAAAGTGGAAGGATAGCTGGAAGAAGGTTGTGGTTTCCAAAGGGGAGTACTTTGAAGAGGACATCATCGCTATTGATTAGAATTAACTCTTTCCCTTGGTACAGCATAAGGTAAGATACTTTCTGGATAGACTTCATATTCACTACTTATTAATATTGACTCTAATTACGTGGAACTCCCATAAAATGACCATATTTGAAATGCTCAAATGCAGTGACGCTGCGTTAAAGAACTACAGACAGTAGATGTACAAAATTTCTTTCCGTGTACCAAATAGTTTGTTTGCAAAATGGCGCTGTTTTCAAAGTCAAAGAGGTGTGTATATGTCAGTACTACCAACTTTTAGCAAATGTTATAAACACTTTTACAGTTTTGCATTCAAGCGAGTCAAGCAATATTCGATCGATAGGCGGTTCACATTCGTAATATTCTGCAGGATTCTTGTTTTGTTTTTTGACATTTTGCAAAAATGTCAAAATGTTGAGATTTAACACAATTTGATTATTTAATTAAGATAAAACTTACAGTAATGTAAGTAGTGTCGAATTCTGGTATCAAGAACTCTATTTTCTTATTATAAACTGTTTTAAGCTGAAATATTTTTGACGTTGCAAAATATTACAAGATTTTCAAGAAAACTTTCAGTATGACAATGAGAATAAAAGAAAGATTATATTAGAGTGATATCGGGCGACATTCAGGAAACTGTTGGAATCTGCTGCACTGCGATACGCCACCTGGTGGCAGAAAAGCCATTCGGTTATCATTTGAGAACAATGATGTTCAGCAACTTCGTAATGTACTTTTTGATATCGCTATTAAAACGCGCAAAGATGACAATATGAATGATTATATTATTCATTTTCACAGATCCTGGCAAAGGTCGTTTATGAAAAAGAGCCTTTTCCTAATACTAAGCATTGTAGACAAATAGTTTCTAGATAAAAGTTTTAGCCAAAAACGTGAAGTTTACAACAGTATATCGTTTATCTATTAATGTTTTCATATTGTCCTTTTTCTTGCGTTCACGTGAAAAGAGAGATGGAGCAATATGATAGAAAAGGATAGAACCATTGTAATTGGCTCTATGCTCTCAAAATTATTTAAACAATTAACATAACATCAAACTAAGGATTAAGGGCATGCTCTGCGCTTGGTTGTGAAAAATTTTTTTCGGCGTTCACCATGTCCAAATGGAATGATATATTGCTCTCAAACTTTGGAATATTGGAAATGAGACATTAAATTACGTTTTTATATTTAGTTGGAGCCATGATTTTGAAAAAAAATCAAATCCTTACTTTACCGACTTGATTTTTTTCAAAATTTTGACTAGAACTAAATATACAAACGCAATGTAATGTCTCATTTCCTATATTCCAAATTTTGAGAGTGATATATGATTCCGTTTGGACATGATGAGCGCCAAAAAAAATAATTTCGATAAATTGTAAACAGTGTGAAGACTTTCAAATCCCCAAAACTTCAGAACGAGGATTCAATTGATTCAACAAATGACTCATCACATAACTGGGCAATCCCTTTCAATTTTTTTTCGTTTACTAGCTTGTCCGTTGGCAGCACTGATTTTCCGACGAATGAAAGCCATCAAAGATTCCCGAAGCGTGTTACAAACGCTATGCAGTATAATTTCAATCATTGGCTCATTGGCCAACGCCATATTGAATACGTGATCGGCCATTTTGTGATGAGCCAAGCATTACTAAAATTACCACGAATACCACGTAAAGCATTGAGCAGATGTATAAGAATATACTTTTACTTTAAAATAGCATTGTAGAATAAGGAATCACACCTTCATTTTCATTTCATCAAATAAATAATGAAAATATTCAGTTAACTATTAAAACATAATTTCAATAGAAACACATTTGTTTATATAATAAATTTATCTCTTTAAATTATAACCAAAATTATAAATTTCAACTATCCCCTTATTAAGTAACGTTTACCAAACTTTTTTTTTTGACTAAAAGATTTTCAAAATTGCTATGTATAGCAATTTTATGTTATGTATAGGGGAGAATATTTTTCGAACATTATTTATAAATAATAAAAACAGAAGTTACCGCGCACCCCATGTCTTTCGTAGATTGAAACCAGCCTCATTATGAAGAAATCAATTGTGTAAGAAACACTCAATTTCTCCAAAGATTTTGAGGGATCTATGTACCAGATGCACTGCATAGGGGATGAACAGATTTATCGATCAATCCATGAAAGAGGCAGGTGAATAATCGCTGTTATTGTTCAGTACGACGTAAACAGCTACGTGCTATTTTACAATGGTGATGGAGGAAATGTCCTCTTTCATTCTGGCCACAATCGTTGTGGCCTGAACTGACCGAGTTTAGATCTTTAAAAATATCAGCTATACGAGGTACACCATTTCAGAGACAAGTGGATACAAAGAAACTTTTTTCTAATTCGCTTAGTTCTACTGGCTCAGCAAACTGGATATAGGAACTAGAAAATACACAACTCGTAATAATGCAGTGACGGACGAACTGACAGTTCCCTCCTACATTCTACAATGTACGGTAACCTAAGATGGCGGAAAGAGAACACTAGACGCGGTATAAATAGATTAAAATCATTAAAATAGATACTACAAAAATTGCCACAAACTGGAACACTCCGAAAACAAAAAATACTTTAGTCACTTGTACTTACATTGCTGTTCACATTATTGCCTTGTATAATAAACATCGTCGATCAAAGTGAAGTAGAAAAGAAAAGAAATAATGAACTACCAAATGCGCGGAGACCAATTTCAGAATTCAGCGCTCCTGGTGCAGTTAACCATAGACATGTACATTATAGATGTAGATGTGCATTCACTAAGCACATTCCAACAAGTCGCTTTTTGGACCGGAATAAACCTACAGTAGCGCTGCAAGTAGTTTTCTGTATCCCAAAATCAGGGTTCCGAAGTGACGCGTCACTCCGAGTTTTCTACGTAAATTACATTTTCTGTGTAATATACGTAGATTACGTAGAAAACATGAGTAAATTACATATTCAATATGGCGGTGTTTATGAATCAACATAACCTCAGTTTTGAAGCGAAAACAAGACGGGTTATTATTTTGTTATTAACGCAGCATTAACAATTAAGTGCTGTTAACATTTATTAAAATTAAGAACTATGAGTATCAGAGGTGAAAGGTGTAATTTTAGACAACCTCACGTCGAAATTCCGTGGAATGAAATTTATTTTGATAAAATTAAAGTGGAAAACCGAAATCAAGCGATGTGTTTATGCGTTCGTTAAATATTCGCTGCGCCTTTTGTGCACAAGCTTATAAGTTATGTCGCTATATTTCTTTAACGCAGTGGCTCCAATTCGAGCCCCGTACTCTACTGCGCATGCGTCGCACTCGGTATCTGATTGGTTTCTATTCGCGCGCAGTTTTAAATGCTAAAAAATATTATTTTTATTGTTTATTACAAATAATGGCGTTTTAACTCATAAAAATGTTTAGTTAATAAATATTTAGTTAATAATAATTTTTATAAGTAAAAACGTCATTATTTATAATAAAAAATATTTATAATACAAAATAAAAATAATATTTTTTAGCATTTCAAACTGCGCGCGAATACCAAACAATCAGATACCGAGTGCGACGCATGCGCAGTAGAGTACGGGGCTCGAGTTGGGGCCACTGCTTTAACGACGTAAATTACGTACAAAAATGTAGAAAACTAGAGACGTAAATTACCATGTAATATACATGTAGAATACTATGTAAATTACATCGAGTAATTTACGTACCGAACCCTGCCAAAATACTCTTCTATTTAAAAAAGGAGTACCGAAAAATATGAAAAGGTTGTTTTCTTTATTGCAGTCGTTAAATTTATAACTACAGTAGTGCCACTGACGGCGACACTTTCAGCCTATACCTTTTTACCTCTATGTATTCTTATACTTCTATGGACGTACTAATATTTCCACGTATAATACGTTTTTTACGTATAATACGTTTTTTACGTATAATACGTAATTTACATACTTATGTAAATTACGTGTTATACGTAAAAAGTCCTTGAGTTACGCGTAATTGACCAACCCTGGTCAAGGTCAATCCATTATGCATCAATACCGTCAATACCGTCAATACCTAGCGTTCCCAACGCGGGCCCTGAACTTTACTGCGCATGTATCGCGCTCGGCATCCGATTGGTTGCTATTCGCGCGCATTTAAAAATACTATACAAATTTAAACTTCGCGCGAATAGGAGCCAATTAGATGCCGAACGCGACGCATGCGCAGTAGAACCTGGGACCAGCATTGGGAGCATTGGGAGCACTGCCCTAACCTGTCAAAAATATTTATTTCATGTATTTTCATATGCCGGTGTGAAATATCTACTAGGATGAGAAGGTAAGATTACATTTATTTCCATAAAAAATAATTATATAAGTATGAATGTCTAATTATGCGATCAATAATTTTAAATTAAATTAAAATTTTTACGAACTAAAACTTGAAGGAAGTAAATAGTAAAATATAAGTTTTTCATTCGTGTTATGCAAGGATTCAATTACAAATTAATAAATTTACCATTAAAACTTCATTTTAAATAATTTATCATATTTATAAAGTCTGTTCAAAGTATTGAGATTTAATAGTTAAATTTAATATTTTCAGAAATATGATATAAAAAGCTGAACATTGAAAATTACAATACAATCATGGCACATCAATTGCGAATTTTCTCGCTGCTTCTTTGGAAGAACTATACTGTTCGAAAAAGACATTGGAAAGTCAGTTTACTGGTGGAAATTTGTATTCCTATACTTTTATTTGTACTCACTCAACTCATCAGAGATTTTGCAGTAGAAAATACTTCTGACGCAGATGTAAAAGTCAGCGATACATATTATCCAATTCAAACGATGGATGATATTTTGAAGTTTGTGACTCCTAAAACAATTGTCTACTTTGTACCCAAGAATAATTTCACGAAAGATTTAATGAAAAGGACAAAACGTTGTCTCCATCTGTCTGACAACGGTAATTTATTATTTTCTTATATTTTTTTTTAATAATCAGAATTTCAAAAACTAGGAACATGATGTTTGACATTTTAAAATTTAACAGGTGTCATAGGATTTTCTTCAGAGGACGAGTTGTTGAAAAATTATACGTCGTACAAGCTCAATAATGCTGTTTCCGATAATCTTGCAGTTATTTTCAAAAACTCTGACGAACTTAATTCAACCTCGAAACTACTAGACTATATAATTAGAACTGATGGTCAATCAATACGAGGAATCAAGAATTTCCTTGAAGGGACACCATTTGTACAATTACAGATTTGTCTTGATGAATCATTTCTTAAAATGAAAATGGCAAATTCTAGGTTTAAAACACAAGTTAGTGTTGAAAATAATTTTCAATCCATTTAATTACAATGTAATATTTTGATTCTTTACTGCAAAGCAAGTATTATATGTATTTTATAATTCAATAATGTCTTTTAGATTTCAGTGCAGGAAATTCCAGACCCAGCACACGTTGTAAATCCAATTAAGGAATTTATTCGTCCCATGTATGCAATTGTTGCAGTTATGGCGTTTTTAATTCCACTTTTAATTGAATCTGGCTACCCTACAAATGAAAAGAACATCGGAGTAAATGTACTTTTTTCTTTCTAATCAATTAATCATCATTCCCTTAAATTTATTTAAACATTGCATGATCGAAAACTTTCTTCTTTTTTTAGATCCTAATGTCAATGAATGGCGTTCGAAATTATCAAAATTTACTAAGTTGGTTGATAAGTGGATTGATATTCAGTGTATTGTATATCCTACCACGATTGATATTATTTAAGATTTCTTTCACGGATGCTCAGCCTTATCTATATTATGGAAATATTTTCGTAGTAGGAGTAATGCATTATGTGCATATTCTTCACCTCTTAGCTTTCGGCTACCACATTGCTTCATACTTTTCGAAATGTAAGGCGTGTGATAATAAATCAGTTTGCAGTGATAATGAACAAATTGATAATTGTTCGTAAATAATAAAACAACAATTTAAAAATTACTTTTCAGCTTCCTTCCGCTCACTAGCAATAGAAATCTTTTACATAGGATCATTTGCTATACAAACCTACTTCCAGAAAAATAACATTTATACTATTCTTCCATATCTGGGAATATTTTTTCCGAACATTCTCTTGCATCGAATGTATGAGGAAATAGATATATACGAAGAAAAATGTAAGTATTTGGAATAAAAAAAATCAAATTTAATTTAATTTCATCTATAATGCATCATGAAATTTTTTCGCAGACTTAGGAGTTGGATTCGATAATTTATTCCTTGTTGGAGATGTAAAGTATACAAATGTAGGAAGTATGGGAGTCATATTGATATTTTCCATTCTGGGTACTGTGCTTCATTTCTTCCTGGCTCTCTATGCTTCCTCTCTATTCCCTGGCAAATTTGGAGTTGCAAAGCATCCACTTTATTTCCTACATGTAAGTCTTTTTTAATCTTTGCACCTTTCGAGAGGATATTACTAGAAACATTATAATCTAGACTCTTTATTTTCTATATGTAAAATAAAGTAATTTCTTTTTGTCATTTCAGTGTCGAAAATCGAAAAAGGTCTTCTCAGAAGAAGAATTCCATGATTGCAATTACAACAAAACGGAGGGAACCCCTTTTGAAGCTGTACCTAAAGACGTATACACTCCTGGTATTCAAATTCGAAATTTGAAAAAATCGTATGTCACTAATATTTTTAGTCATGCAGTAAGTGACAGACAGAAAACAATTAATATTAACAATTTTGTATGGAATTTATAAGATTGTTAATGGAAATATGTTCTCTTTTTAGACACATCAGGCACTTCGTGGAATTTCTATCGATTTTTATAAAGGACAGATAACTACTTTACTTGGTCACAATGGAGCAGGCAAGACCACTATGATGTCTATTTTAACCGGTAGGTAGTTTAATTTTTATAGAAAGTAATACAAAATTTATGAAAAAAGATAAGGGATACAATAATAAGATACAATAATTTCAAGGTTTACTCAGTCCAACGGAAGGAATGGTGCTTATAAACGGAAAGAGAATCAGTGATGAAATGGATGATATCGTAACCGATTTGGGTCTTTGTCCCCAAGAAGATATCCTTTTCCCTGATTTAAATGTATTTGAACAAATCGAGTTTTTTGGCTTGGTAAGTACTTTTTGGGTACTTACTTTGGCTTGGTACTTTTATTTTACAATAAATACAGTTGCGACATTGAATTATTTTTTGACCGAGAACTCTCAAATTGATTGAAACCTTGCTTTTTTTAGTTAAAGAATAAAAATAAGACAAGAGCCCAAGTAAGACATGACGTGAATGAGCTACTGAACAAGTTAAAATTAACTGAAAAACGAAATGAGTTACCTCCAAAACTTTCTGGAGGTCAAAAGAGAAGAACTTGTCTTGGAATGGCCATAATTGGCGATGCGACAGTAAATTTTTTTCTATATATGTTTATAATTACGTTGCTAATATAGTTATAATCATTATACATTTTTTAGACATTAATATTAGACGAACCGACATCTGGAATGGATCCTGAAACTAGAAGGGAAGCATGGGATATTTTATTGGCAAGTTCTATATTTTGAAAATAAACTGCTTAGAATTTTCTTTCAGCAAAGGAAAAATATCTAACAAAAAATAAATATTCCAGAAAATGAGAGGAGAAAAAACAATTCTGATAAGTACACATAACATGGAGGAAGCTGACGTTCTAGGAGACAGAACTGCTATTGTTGAGCTAGGAAAATTAAAAAGCTACGGAACCCCAATGTTTTTGAAAAAATTCTATGGTAAAAAAATTGTATTGTAACTTTTCATTTCGTTTGGAAACTTTTCAATATTTATTTTTTGAAGTATTTAATTATTTAATATCTCTACATATTTAATTATCTAGGCCAAGGGAACATCGAAGTAACATTATCAACAGAAGATGAATATGATTTGGAGAAAATAAAGGGACAATTCAGTGGAGAAAGCCAGCTAATTAATTTTGATGGCGGAAAAATAGTTCTGAGCATTCCTTACACAGATCAATTACCAGACGATTTGGACAAGATTGAAGAACGAAAGGAAGAACTTGGCGTAAACGGTATTAGCGTCTCGCTAATAACTTTGGAACAAGTTTTTCTCAAGTACGATTTCATTATTTAATATAAGAAAATTAAAATTTTTAATTAAAATTCTGGCAGTTTTAATAATGTTTATTATAATAATGAAATTAAAGGGCGACGAATGAAGATAATGAAAGAACAGAAGTGGATAATTCACATATGGATAGAATAAAAAATGTAGATGGTCACAAACTTCTCTTACAATCCGCAATTGCGCTCATACTAAAGAAATTTACATACGCACAAAGAAATATAATAACACTTCTATTGATGGTATGAAAAAATTTTTTCTTTTAATTGAATATGCTGTCTTTCAAATATATTTTCAAAGTTTTATTTTTAGCTCGTGCTTTCTTTATTCGGAATTCTCTTCATCGCATTGGGTTCAATAAATTTCGATGACTTAAGTGTACACCAAATAAGACTTGATATGTACAGAAATCCAGAAACCTTTTATTTTTCGAACAATGATGATTATGGACAAACTTATAATTCTATCGTCGAAAGCTTCAATGGAAAAACTACAAGGACCAAAGATGTTAACATTTCCCAGGGTAAATTTCACTTGCAGGTCATGTGTTGTCTTTTTATGATGTATATTAAATTAAATCATTAATGTACTTAATTATTTATTTCAGCTTTGCTAAACTTCAGTAGATATGATTTGGCACGTTACAAAAATAATCTGGTTTCTGCTGCGACTTTCGAACTCGACCAATCTCAACAAATAAAAGCTAATGCTTTATATTCTCCATCGATTTTTTATAGTATACCGATAACTTTTAATCTTCTTGCAAACACCTTAATCAAAGCATTACTTGGAAAAGATTATGAAATTAATTTGTCAACTCAAAATTTGCCAAACGTATTCAGTTTTTGGAATGAAAACAGTACTGCTGGGAAAGAGTACTTCGACACTGTTTTGTTCATGTTTTTTCTAATTCCAACTTTTGCGTTGTACGTTATTCATCCTCTAAGAGAATCTTTTTGTGGAATAAAGGAACTTCAAAGGATGACTGGAGTCACGAGCTTTTTATATTGGGGAACGTTTTTCCTCTTTGATTTTTTTATCTTCATTATCTCGATGATTCTCATGTTGATAGGATTTTATTGTATGGATGTAGTTCTGGACCTGCGAATGTTTTATGGAACTGAAATGAGTAAGTTACTTACACACATACATACAAATATATATTATTAATATTTAAAATTTTTTCAGGTATTATGTTCCTCTTGTTGACATTATTTGCTGTGAATTCACTTCCATTTGTATACATCTTCAGTTTCCTGAAGAGAAAAACGAGCACGGTCATAACTGTTTTGAATATTCTTCCGTTCATATTTGGTAAGAAAGTTGTAAACCATATCCAAATAAAATATTTGTTCCTGCTTTTATTTAAAATATTTCTCTACTTCAGTGGTAATAGAGCTCATCTTACGTGGGTTGATATTTTTTGCAATACCGTCTGTAAGAATCGCTAACGTCCTTCGAGCGATCGAAAGAAGAGTTTTTATGCTCGTACCTTTCGTAAGCTTTTTCTATGGCCAAGTCAGCTTCTTTACGACAGCAAATAAAAATGCTCTCTGTCGAAAAATGCCAAACTATTTGCAAAATTTGACTTGTTTGGAGAAAAACCCATGTTGCAGTAAGGACAATACTGAAATTGATTATATTCTACGTAATTACGGTTTTATTGCATTAAATTCTAATTGTTTAGGTCTCAACTGCTTTGATGGAAAATGTGAAAAACACTTTGAATACTTCGGAAACTTCAAGGAGGATGGAAGTTTATCGGAAAGCGTATTATTCTTATGCCTGACTCCTTTGATTTATTTCACGATACTTATATTATTGGAACTTAAAATAATACCATTCTTACTTTCAAAATATCAAAAGAAAAATTCTGAAAACAATGATCAAGAAATAGACGAGCAAGTGAAAAATGAAAAGACTTTAGTTGCTGCTGAGTTGGCTGGTTTGATAACGCAAGGTAGATTTAATAGATTACCTTAGAAAAAATTAACTACTAGGAAAAATAATATAATTTTGAATTTTTGCAGGGAACTCCATTCAAATGCAGGGTAGATTGGAAAATGTAACTGGAGGCTATGCTGCTGTGAATACTCTTTCTGAAAATGACTCCATTTACTTAGTCTATAAATTGAGTAAATACTACGGAAAACTTCCTGCAGTTAAGGAAATTAGCTTCAGTGTTAAAAAAAGCGAATGTTTCGGATTACTGGGTGTAAATGGTGCAGGAAAAAGTACAACGTTCAGAATGCTCACTGGGGAAGAATTTCCAAACACTGGTATAATGTACTTAAACGGAAAAGAAATTACTGCCAACAGAAAAGAGGTATCTCAAATTAGGCATAATATTTTTTAGAATAAAATATGATTTTTTGAAATTCATCATTAATTTCAAACACAATTTTTTATTGCAGTATCTGGCTCAAATGGGATATTGTCCTCAGAATTCAGCTTTGATTAAATCTTTGAATGCTAGGGATCATCTGACACTATTCGCTTACCTTCGAGGGGTGCCAAAGAGTCAAATATCATCTGAAGTTAAAAAATGGATCAATAGATTAAGTTTGTATTTTTTAAATAAATTAAAAAATATTCAGCTTCTTTCTAAGCTTTTATTTTAATCATTGATCTCATTATTTTCAGATTTAAATCTGTGTGCAGCTCAACCAAGTGGAACCTACAGTGGAGGAAATAAACGTCGATTAAGTATCGCAATTGCATTAATTGGAAATCCTAATTTGGTACTATTGGATGAGCCTACAACAGGTGTCGATCCTGCTGCTCGAAGATCTCTATGGCATGTAATTAAGTCTTGCCAGTTGGCTGGACAGTCTATTATACTTACGTCTCACAGGTAATAATCATATGTGTATTAATTGTATTATAAATTATTTTGATAAATATTAATTTATTTGTATCGTACCGATTTTTTTAGCATGGAAGAATGCGAGGCTCTTTGTAATCGACTCGTGATTATGGTAAGAGGACAACTGGTCTGCATTGGCCCAAGTGAACAATTGAAGCAGCGCTTTGGCGCTGGTTACGATATTAACTTGAAATTAAATCCAATGAGATCCAATATGGATGTTGAAAACCTGAAAAAAGATATTGCTGAGACTCTGGAATGTGAACTTCGCGATGAGCACGTTGTAAGTTTGAAACACAGGAATTTTATTGAAAATTATTTAATCTGTTTATTATGTCCATTTTGTACATTTTTAAATTGAACCTTGTATTTAGTGTTCGGCATTAAGTTTAAAGCATTTTTTAGAAACTTTTTTGAGAGAAATATCTATACTTACTATTTATTATTTTTTTTTTAGGGATACTTAACGTACCATGTTACAAATTCCAAAACGAAATGGAAGACCATGTACGGCGCAATGAAGTATTTACAAGATAAGTATACATGTATAGAGGATTTTTCAGTATTATCAGCAACATTGGAACAGTTGTTCTTGCAGTTTGCAAGGGCTGATGTTAATAATACGCCCGCTTCTCAAAGGCTAAATCTTACTACACGCTTGACGAATAGCGTACCAGGAGCTCAAGTTTGAGCATTTGACTGTTGCTGTGCCTTTTAACTTTATCGTAGTTAATTTATTCAATGCAGGTTTGCCTTGAAAAATCATTTTCGTGTTCTATGGCTAATTGTATTTTTAGAGATTTAAATATATATTCTCTTTCATATACATTCGAATATAAAATAACAATTAAAATGCACAAGAAAAAAATTAAAACCAAAGCGCAAAAAACATTTAAAATAATGAATGAATAAAAAATAAAAAAATAAAAAAATGACTGAAGAAAGTGAAAATTTATGCAAAATGCTTTAAAAAGCTCGCCATAAATATATTTAAATTTTGGATTAAGGTCATAAAGTTTAAAGATGAAAGTATTGATTATAATACATTATGCTCATGTTTGAGCACTTGACTGTTGTCGTAACTTCTAACTTTGTCGTATTTAATTTATTCAATGCAGTTTTGCCTTGAAAATTCATATATTTGTGATCTATGTCTAATCGTATTTTCAGGGATCTAAATGTATATTCTCGTTCATTTACATTCAAATATAAAATAACAATCAAACTGTACAAGACAAACATAGAAACCAAAGCTTAAAAAGACACTGACAATAATGAATTAATAAAAAATAGTAAAATACAAAAATGACTAAAGTAAATAAAAATCTGTGACAAAAATGCTTTAAAAAGCTTACTTTAAATATATTTAAGTTGTGAATTAAGCTCATAAACTTTAAAAACGAAAGTATTGATTATAATTTTTGATAAGTCATTGTAAAATGTTATTACAAATGACAAGTAAAATTATTAATTTAAGATATACAGAATTATTTTCATACTGTATTGCTGCGACTTTTTGTATTAAATATATATTTTTTAAAGCTTCCTTGAAGAATTTCTTTCTATTTACTTACGCATCCAAAGGCGATTAGGTTTTCAAACTTGAAATCAAACTCAATTCTGCAAGTTACTAATATCTTTACGGTTTAAAATTTATATTTGTAAAAAATCTCATTTGTTAAAAATAAGTTTAAAATTCCATTAAAAAATTTTTGAAATTTAAAGAAATTCTAACAAAATTCATGTTGGTATGAGGTATCCAAAAGAGGGAGTCCAAAAACGATCAATAAGGGTGGCTCGCGGTAAAAGTACCCCATGTAACACCGTGATCTGACTCATATAATAATAATGTCACGAAGCTAAACTCAATTGCTACTTTCAAGTCCATGCATGTCCATGACATATAACCATTATAAAAATAATCCCAAGACAAAATCTGCTTTGACCTTTGAGTTTTATTATATTAAAATTATGGACAAATTGATTAACGCATGCGCAAAATTTGCACCCCATATTATATGATAGTGCCAAAATTGTAACTTGAAAAGTCAGGTAAAGTACAGTGTTATGGTATCTCAGGAAAAATGTCATTTGTGCTTTCTGAATCATGTAGTTGTATTAATAATTCAAGAAGTTTGCTTTTTTGAAGCTGCTGAAAAACAAAATAGTGCCAGTGTTTTCTGAATTATGAAAAATAATCATGGCAAACAAATTAAGAATTTTTACACTTCTCATGTGGAAAAACTACACTGTTCGAAAAAGACATTGGAAACTCAGTCTACTGGTCCAGATTTCTATTCCGATTATTCTATTTGCACTCTCTCAGCTCATCAGAGATTTTTCAGTAATTCATTCTCATTCTGAGGTGCAAAAAAAATTAAATGACACCTATTACCCAATTCAAAGGAAGGAAGAGATCTTGAAGATCTATCATCACTTTCCAATTTTTGTCTACTTTTTACCCAGGAATAATTTCACCGATGATTTAATGGACAGGGCTCGAAGTTGTCTCTTACTTCCTGAAGAAAGTAAGTCACTTTTACAAATTTTTAAAATTGCTATCTAAAAGTAATACTGAATTTTTCTTTTTTTTTTTAAACAGGAATAAAAGGATTCTTTTCTGAGGATGAATTGATGAATGCTTATGCTTCGAGAAAACACGAGAGTTATTCAATAGAAGTCCTTGCTGTGTTTTTCAAAAATCCAGAAGGATTGAATTCGAGTTTAAAACACCTGGAATATATCATTAGAACTGAGAATCATCATTATGGCAGTGGAATTCAATATTTTCTTGAGAATTCACCTTTTGTAAAAACACAGATCTGCATTGATGAATCCTTTCTCAAAATGAAGATGCCAAACAATTCATTTAAAACTGAAGTGAGTATATAAAATTTCAAGTAATTATTTCAGAAAATAAATCCTTCTTTGGCATTTAACTGACAGTTAGTAATGAATTTCAGATTTTAATGCAACGAATGCCTTATCCAGCCCACCTGGAAGAACGATTTAATCATGATTTTGTGATAAGAACCATGTATTCAGTTGTTGCAGTTCTGGCATTTTTAATACCGCTATGCATCGAAACAACTTATCCAACAAATGAAAAAACCTTGGGAGTGAATGTATTATATTCTTTTCAATCATTTCGTTACCTATTTCTTGATTTTTTTCCCGCTTTATAAAGCTCTTATTTTTTTCAGGTCCTAATGACCATGAATGGCGTTAAAAATTACCAAAATTTATTAAGCTGGTTGATAAGTGGATTATTCTTCAGTGTATTGTACATCATACCTCGAATAGTATTATTGAAGATATCTTTCTCATCAGAAAATAAACCGTACTTATATTTTGGCGATGTCTATTTGGTAGCAACAATGCATTTTGTGCACATTCTTCATCTTATAGCTTTTGGATTCCATATTAATGCATATTTTTCAAGATGTAAGACATCATATGCTCAGTATAAATCATAATTTATATAATTGAGAGATCATTATTTATTAATATCAATTAACGAATAATTAATTTAAAAATTAAAAAGTAATCATCTTTCAGCTATCTTTAGATCATTCGGAATTCAGTTTTTGTACATTGGATCATTCTTATTGCAAATATATATGCTTCAATTAAAAAAATACACCGTGATACCATATTTGGGAATACTTTTCCCGAATATTCTTTTATATCGAATTTATGAGGAAATAGATATATACGAAAAAAACTGTGAGTACTTGGTATTTTAAAACTTCAAAAAACAGTTACAAAAATCAAAATGGTTTTTAATAAAATATTTTTTTAGCTCTAGGAGTCGGGTGGCACAATTTCTTCAAGGAAGGAGACATAAACTACAAGTCTGCAGGAAGTTTGGGATTCATGTTGATACTTTCAATTCTGGGTATTTCCATTCATTTTTTACTGGCTCTCTACGCTTCAGCCCTATTTCCTGGAAAATATGGAGTTCCTAAACACCCGCTCTACTTTTTAAGGGTACACTCTTTTTCGATTTTTTTAAAAATCTTCCTATAAAAGTAATTAAATCATGTTGTTGTAATTTTAGTTCTGGAAATCTAAATATGATTTCTCAGAGGAGGAATTATATGTCTGTTGTTTTAACGATATGGAAGAGAAACCCTTTGAATCGGTGCCAAAAGATGTCTTTACTCCTGGTATTCAGATACGCAATTTGAAAAAATCGTATACAACCAATTTCTTCAAACGTACAGTTAGTATAAAAGAGAGAGGAATATTCATTGAAAATTCCGTTAAAAATATTACAATTCTATTAATTAAAAAATGTAATTCTTTTAGAAACAACATGCCCTTCAAGGAATTTCTATAGATTTTTATAAAGGGCAGATAACAACTTTGCTTGGTCATAATGGCGCAGGGAAGACAACTATGATGTCTATTTTAGCAGGTACGATAATATAAGTTAGAAAAAATCCTGAAAAACACAAAAGAATAACTAAAGAAATTTACCCCAAAGGTCTTCTGAGTCCTACAAAAGGAATGGTTCTCATAAATGGAAAAAATATCAGCGATGAGATAGACGAAATAGTGACTGATTTGGGGCTTTGTTCTCAAGAAGATATTCTGTTTCCTGACCTAAATGTTTTCGAACAAATAGAATTTTTTGCCCTGGTAAGTTATCTAAGTATTAAAAAATATCACTATTCTAATCAGTCTGATTTTTTTTAATGATTCTTTGCAGTTGAAGAATAAAAGCAAAACGAGGGCTCAAGTAAAAAATGATGTTAAAAATCTGATAAAACAACTAAAGTTAACCGAAAAACAAAACGTACTACCTACAAAACTTTCTGAAGGCCAAAGAAGAAAAGTTTGTCTTGCAATGGCGATAATTGGTGATGCTTCCGTAAGTTATTCTTTTTTCACATGATGTTAAGGCAATTTTAACAATTTATTATCATTATTCAATTACAAGTATGTATAAGATTTTCAAAATCCAATTGTAAACATTTTTTAGACTCTTATCTTGGATGAACCTACAACTGGAATGGATCCTGAAAGCCAAAAAGAGGCTTGGGACATTTTATTGGTATGAAGATAATTTTTAATAATAAGTACATAGATTTTAGTATTAAGGGCGTTGGACCCAAGTGTTAATCTTTTTTCAAATATAAAACTGCAATTTTTAGATTAGAACTTAGCTCCAACACCCTTAATGATAAAAATTATCAACAAAATTTTATTGATATTTTAGAAAATGAGAGGAGACAAAACGATTCTGATAAGTACTCATAATATGGATGAAGCAGATATTCTTGGAGATAGGACTGCTATAATTCACTTAGGCCAATTAAGAAGTTATGGAACTCCAATGTTCTTAAAGAAATTCTATGGTAATTATTCAGAAAACTCCAAGGTGTTTTTCTATTGAAATTTATCAATTTAAATGCTTTAAATTCCAGTTGAGTTTTAAAGGCTTTTTATTCTATTGTCTTTGAATTAGGTCAAGGTAACATCGAAGTAACATTGTCAACGGAAGATGTATGTGACCTTGAAAAAATAAAAGATCAACTGAAAGGAAAAAGTCATCTAATTAATTTGGATGGTACAAGAATAGTTTTCAGTATTCCTTACAGTGATCCGTTGGCAGATGATTTAGACAAGATTGAAGAACGAAAAAAAGAACTTGGTGTGAATGGTATAAGCGTTTCACTTATCAATTTAGAGCGAGTCTTTCTCAGGTAGGTTTTCTGTAAGTTAAGTTAAATATTCAAATTATGATTTATTTACATTTAGTAATAAAATGAATATTATTTTATTAAATAAATTAAAGGGCAACCACGGAAGAAAATGAGAAGACTGAGGTGGAGAAAGCTGTGGAACAAATAACAAAAGTAAAAGGATTCAAGCTTTCCTTGCAATCAGCGAAGGCACTCCTCCTCAATAAATTTGCATACATGCAAAAGAACATAACATTTTTACTAATGGTACCTAAAAAAATTTGCTTACCTTGAGATATTCAGTCAATTTTTGTAAATAATTGATTGTTCAAATTGATTCAATTTGCAGTTTCTACTTCCTTCAGTAGGCATTCTTTTAATAGCCTTGAGTTTTTGTAATTTTGAAGACACCAGTGAATACCCTATGAGACTCGACATGTACAGAAATCCGGAAGTTCTCTATTCATCAAATAATGAACATTATCGACAATTATACAAAGCTACTGTCGAAAGTTTCAATGGAAAAGGTACCAATGTGGGAGTTACTAACATTTCCGAAGGTAACTTAATTTTAATTTTCCGATTATTTAATTCAACAATTCCTCACTAAATTATTATTATTTTTCAGCGATCCTTGATTTGGGTAGAAAAGACCTAGCAACTTATCGCAATAATTTAATAGCAGCTGCTTCTTTTGAAGTCGGCAAACTGCAGGAAATAAAAGCTAATGCTTTATATTCCAATACGATATTTTATAGCGTACCGATAAGTTTTAATCTTGTGTCCAACTCTATAATCAAAGCATTGGTTGGAGAAGAATATCAAATCCATTTATCGAGTCAAATGCTGCCACCAATGTACCAATTCTTTCAATTTTCTATCAATGATGCTCTGAACTACGTCAGAGTCATTTTGCTTATTGTATTTATATTTCCAACGTTCGCACTGTACATTATTCAACCTATCAGAGAAGCCTCTTATGGAATAAAACATCTTCAAAGGATGACTGGCCTCACGAGTTTTTTATACTGGGGCACTTTCTTCATTTTTGATTTTATTGTCTTTCTAATCTCGATGATTTTCATGTTGATAGGATTTTATTATATGGATGTAGTTCTGGATCTGCGAATCTTTTATGCAACTGAAATGTGTAAGTTACTTAGTATGGACATAAATATATATTTAAAGTAATTTAATTAATTAATTTTGTTGTGCTAATATTTTTTTCAGGCATCATGTGTCTTTTGCTAACTTTATTTGCCCTGAATACACTGATATTCGTTTATATATTCAGTTTTTTCGAGAGGAAAACGAGCACTGCAATAACTATTCTAGCAATTCTTCCCCTAGTAGTTGGTTAGTAATTTTAAAATCTAATTTAGGATAATAAGATATAAAATTTGAATCAAAATATTTTTCTTTTTCAGTTGTAATCGAGTTCATCATTCGTTGGGCGATACATTTTACATTAACGGATGATGTAAGCCTTTCAGAAATGTTTCGAGCGATCGAAAAAAGAGTTTTTATGCTGATACCTTTTGTAAGCTTTTTCTATGGACAAGTCAGCTTTTTTAGAACGGCTGGAGAAAATGCTAAATGTCGACGAATGCCGAAATATTTTGTGGATTTGGATTGTGAAACACTGAAAGCATGTTGCGGTATTTATTATTTATTTGCTTTTTTTATGTTTCCTGCAAAATTTGTCTGTGTAGATTTTTATTGTACTATTATTTTCCAGGTCTTAACTGTACTGACGGAAAATGTGAAAAGTCTCTAGAATACTTTAAAAACTTCAAAGAAGATGAAAATCTAGAAGAAAGCCTATTATTCTTGTGTTTGACTCCTCTCTTTTATTTCACAATACTTGGAATATTGGAACATCAAATTGTACCGCGGTTTCTTTCGAAATATCAAAAGAAAAATTCTGAAGAGAGTCAGGAAATGGATGAACAAGTAAAGAATAAAAAAGTATCGGTTGCTTCTGAGATCAGTGAATTAAAAATTCAAGGTATTTAAATAATATAAAATTATGTATAGGATTCTCCACATTGTTAGATAAATATTTTTTTTATTTTTCTAGGTGACTCAATTCAAATGCAAAGTAGATTGGAAAATAATGGATACTCTGTTGTAAATACTGTTGCTGAAAGTGACTCTATTCTTTTGGTTTATGAATTATGTAAATACTATGGAAATTTCTCAGGCGTAAAGGAAATTAGCTTCAGTGTTAAGAAAAGCGAATGTTTTGGATTACTAGGTGTAAATGGCGCAGGAAAAAGTACGACTTTCAGAATGCTTACTGGAGAGGAATTTCCTAGTAGTGGTGTCATATATTTAAATGGAAAACAAATTTTTGTCAACAAGAAAGAGGTACCTTTAATTCCTCTCAATATTTTATGGAGTTTGTTGTTTGCATGAAATCAAAAATTAATCTTAAACACAAAGTTTTTATTTTAGTATTTAGCTCAGATAGGATATTGTCCTCAAAATTCAGCTTTGATTAAATCTCTGAATGCTAGGGATCATCTGACACTATTCGCTTACCTTCGAGGGGTGCCGAAGAGTCAAGTATCATCTGAAGTTGAAAAATGGATAAATAGATTAAGTTTGTATTTTTAAATAAATTGCACATTATTCAGTTTTTTCTAAGCTTTTATTTTCATTATTGATCTCATTATTTTCAGATTTAAATCTGTGTGCAGCTCAACCAAGTGAAACCTACAGTGGAGGAAATAAACGTCGATTAAGTATCGCAATTGCATTAATTGGAAATCCTAATTTGGTACTATTGGATGAGCCTACAACAGGTGTCGATCCTGCTGCTCGAAGATCTCTTTGGAATGTAATCAAATCTTGCCAGTTGGCGGGACAGTCTATTATTCTTACATCTCATAGGTGGAAATAGCTTTATTACTCATAGCTTTATTACTTAAATTGTAAATTATTTTAACATTTATTAAATTATTTATATCTTACCAATTTTTTAGCATTGAAGAATGCGAGGCTCTCTGTAATCGGCTGGCAATTATTGTGAAAGGAGAGTTGGTTTGTATTGGCCCAACTGAACAATTGAAGCAACGCTTTGACCCTGGTTACGATATCAATTTAAAATTAAATCCAAAAAGATCTAATGTTGATGTGGATAATATTAAAAAAGACATGCACGAGGCTATGGAATGTACACTTCGTGATGAACACGTGGTAAATATTGAAAAGCGTTTGAACATTAAAAAAATTAATTCAATTATTGAATCAAATCATATATTTTTTAGGATTACTTATCATACCACATCAATGCCAGAACAAAGTGGAAGACTATGTATGGTGTAGTAAAACATTTAAAAGAAAATTATACTTGTATCGAAGATTTTTCAGTACTATCAGCTACATTAGAACAACTATTTTTGCAATTTGCTAGGACTGACGTAAATGAAAATTAATTAAGACTGTTTTTAATTAAATTATTTATACTAAAAATTCATCGAAAGACTGCACCATGCTATATTACATATTCTATATGTATAATTCAAACTAATTACAATTTTGATATCTTTATTTAGATCAACCCTAATTAATCCGAGCATTTGATTTTCAGGTATAGAAAAAATTGAATACTGTATAACAATTACCACTTATTTGATAAGAATATATTTTTTAAGTCTTTCATAGTGGATCTGTTTCAATTTATTCCATTCACATCCATAAAAAAATATAATTTAAAGATTTTATATTTCCAGAAAAATTATCGACCTATATTATCTGATTATTTTCTGAATCTTATTGATAATTTTTCCAATTTTATTAGTCGAATAATTTGATGTGATAGAACTGTAATAATTCAATAATAATTAGATATATTCATCGTCGTGAAGTTGGCACCTTACAACTATAAAATATGTATCCAAATTTTCTTCAATAGTCAAAATCAAAATGCATGTTTAAATATTAAACGAATTTATTGTTAAAATCACGATATACTCTCCACTTTTCCAATAAACTCGATTACCACAATGTAGGCTTAAAATTAGCTAACGTAAGCATTCAAGCGAAAGATTTGCGCCTCAGAACATTCAATCGACTCTGACATTTTCATATATAAGTTATGGACAGTCTAGCATCCGGTGATCGAACGACATATATATTTAAATATATTATAACACAATATTACAAAAACAACAAGCGCTTAGACAGCGATAGTCTCAATTGACTCGATCACAGAAAGTTTTTGGCGACAAATACATAGTAGACGCATGTTAGAAAATCACCATAAATATCCTTAAAAATCTTTGTACGAAGTGCAGCCATTGATTTCTCATCGCCGAAGGTATATTGCGATAAAAAAGGGAATTTATAAAACGACATGCTTGATTTCATGCACATATCGTCTATCGCCAAAAAAATCCTATTCAATAATTATAGCCTATATGAATCATAAGTTAACAATACTTATGTGTACTAACAGTTATCTTACAGTGTCTTTAATCTTATTGCAAGGGCGATATGTAAAAATTAGCTAGATTAGTAAATACGGTACAAGTGATTCACTGTACGTGGTCTAGCGATTGACTTTGTTGCTTATCTTGTGCGCTTACATTATTCTCTTCTTTTTTGTTTTCGTTACTCTCTTCCGTTTTATCATCTTGAGGTAGCTCAGCCTTTGTGGCCAATTTCAACGCATGCACCCATCTAGAGTATTTTTAAATCAATTATATTTCCCATTAATTTATTTGTGCGTTATACAAGTCTGTCAATTTAAAAAATTATCACTGACAGGCTTGTTGTTACTGAACTAAATGAAAAGACTTACCTCTCTTTACTTTCTTGTGAAGAAGCTTGAAGATAGTAACACTTCCTAGAATGATGGATCTTGAAGGCTCTGATTCTATCTTTAGCATTCAGGGCATCTTCATCTGGCAACTCTGTGCCCTCAATGACTGTAAAACCTGGTAAAGGTGTCGCCGTCATTGCCATATTTTCTGAATCCGATTTGAAAGTGTAGAGGACGAAATCCACATGGAGGGCAAACCATCTCCTGGTCCAAGGCTTGCTTGCTTGTGTTTTCAGAAGTAAATATCCAGAGAGAACTGAAGGAGCACTGGCTGAAACCTGAAGCAAACTAGGAACTGGTCCTGGTGGAGAAGAAGGCGATTTTGTCAAAGGTTGCGTCAAAGCTGCGTGACACAGTCTGCAGACTCTCATATTTTTATTATCCTCGAATAATAGTTTCTGATTCGAACACTTGCTGCAAACCACCTGAAAAGCAATAGGAAATCTTATATTTATTATCTGGAGGGACTATGAACTTTTTTGACTTGCAGGATTCTAGATGACTTACAATTCCACAAGCTCTGCAATTATGTTTCCTCTTCATAACAGAAAATAATGCATCGCAAACCATGCACCTATTAACATCGTCAGTTTTCACTAAAGCAGTTTTCACTTCTCCAGTTTTTAGACTCGCCTTTCGTCTCATTATTTCATGCATCGTCTCAAACAGAGCATCGAGCCAGGCAGCTTTATCCGCTGCCGAGTGGGTGTATAATTCCACATTTTTATTATCGTCCCTTATGTAAAACGTATTAGCAGTCTCCAAATTGTCTCCCTCAATTACTTGAAGTTTTTCGACAAAGAATTTGGCCCTTAGGCGATACATGGGTCCCGGTATCAGTCTCAATGAGCAAAGCAGAAGTATATCGCTAAACTGAAAATAAGTCGAAGATTGTTTAAGCTTCTAAAATCTGAAAGAATTAAAAATTATACCGAAAAACTAAAAATTGATACTAACTAGAAACAAATGTCTTTCTTGGTGATCACCGCTTCTCGCAGATATTTTCACAATACGTCCCTCCTTCACAAGCTCACGAGTTGCACTGACTAGATCAGTAGAATCATATATGCTTTCTTGAATCTCCAGAAGCTTCTTAAATTTGTCAATTTTTTTCATGGCTTCATTCGTGTGATTTGCGGCTGTCGACACCAGTTCTAAGGCTTCTAAACAAGAAATAAATATGTGTTTAATCAGAGTAGATCCTCAAATTTGAGAAAAAATGCTCAAAAATATGTTGTTTTTTTTTAAACTAAACCTACTTTTAGTATCTTCATAATCAGGATTTTCTTTCGAAAGATTCTTCAAATAATCCTTAATAAGAAGTTCGTATCTGGGCAATCTTTGAATAGGACTCAGCATATGATGTGACAAAGTCAATTTCCCACACTCCTCTAGTTTCTGAATCTCACTAATAATTGCTGTAAATCTAGGAACTTTGGTTTGAAGAGTATGGATAAGATTCATCGCAAAGTCGAAATTCTTAACATACTCGGTGTACATTTTTAAAAAGGGTGCGAAATTCTTCATTATATCTCCAATTCTCGGATTTGTGTCCCATGATTTCATTCTCTCCTCAAGTTGCGGAAGGAGAAAGTCATTATGAAATTTGTAAATGGATTTAATATTAGAGAACATGTGCTGCACAGTTTCTGGTGGAAACATAGGATGTGCTCTATTTTCCTGATCGACTCTAAATTGGAATACTTGGTCAATCAAGTGGAGAATACTGACGTATTTTTTCTCAGTGGCTAGTAATTCGTCAGCCACATGATGAGCTTTCTTTTTCTTCGAGGCGAGCTGCTCGCTTTTCTCGTGAAATTTTTGTTTCGGTGAATCATCCGGCTGATCGGCAATAGTTGCGATTTCTGGTTCAGATGATCGATTGTCCTCTGACTCTTCTTCACTTTCGGACTCGCTCACTGCGTAGTCTTCTAATACGAACTGGTGAG
This sequence comes from Synergus itoensis, assembly GCA_904066005.1. Taxonomy (NCBI): domain Eukaryota; kingdom Metazoa; phylum Arthropoda; class Insecta; order Hymenoptera; family Cynipidae; genus Synergus; species Synergus itoensis. The sequence goes on along the minus strand of CAJFCP010000101.1, from coordinate 563,620 downwards.
AACTTCTTTCTGCGGCCTTATACCTGTTTCAAAATAAAATAAAAATTCTAGAGATAATATTTTATTTTTGAAGTAAGTATAACAAGCTCAAATAAAAAATGTTTAATATTGAGAAAGGTTTCAATGATATTTAAAATTAGAATCAAAGTAGTGGCTACTCTTTCGGAAGTCTAATTCACGAACACATTGATCAACCTATACACTAGATAAAAACGTGCCAGATGCTGTCTTCTCAGAAAATTATTTTTAGCTTGAGAACATCCTTAAAGATTTGAATTTTACTCTCCGATAACGGACATTTATGTATATTTTATGGACACTTGCGAACTCTATGGTCATTCATTTATGTGAATCAAAATTCGTCTTGAATGAAAGGAAATCGTATTTCCAAATATTTTAATTTAAGAAGATTTTAAAAAAGCACAAAATTGACTTTTTAAACGGTTTTGCAAATTTATTATCTATTCATTGAAAACAATTGTTACTGAAAATTAAAAGAAAAATCTGGATCAAGAACACAATGTAAAAGCCGGTCCAGTGGCCACTCTGAAATTTTAATATAAATGAAAAATCACCTGCTATTTCTATATTCCAGGACGCTGTGAGAGACTTTGACAAATTCGGAGGAAGATTCCTCGGATCTAACTTCAGTGCAAATTGTGGAACTTGAGGTTGTAACAAGAAACGATTGGAACCTAGGACAACTACGAAATCTAGAAATCCTATTATAGGAATGTTTAGGGAAATTCTGCTCTTCAGGAACTCCTCCAGAGTCGGAATCATGAGAATTTCCATCTTCACTGGTACAACTTTGCTGTTCTAGTAGATGAGAGTTTCTCGAAGTCTGAGATTTATTATTCTCAGGAAGAGGAGACTCTTCATTGTCCTCAAAAAGATCTGTATAAAAAGTGCTCGTTGATCCGGTTATTTTTGAGCTAAACATTTTGGATGTGTCCCCTTTATTGGCTCCCTCGAATGGCTCCGGACACAGATGAACCATCCAGGATGAAACGTCCCTCAACTGACCTCGTAGCATCCTAAGATATATATTATATATGCTAATAAGTATCAATTATCGTATGCTCTGTACATGGTCAACAACAGGCTGCTAAATCAAATCAGAATGATCTAAAATTATTTTTGGACCAATTTCAACAGAAAATTTACATGAAATTATGAAATTATAGAAAACTAATAAGATCCAAATTAATTAAACAAAAATGTTTACTAGTACTTTCTGGTTCAAAGTAGTTTTATATATTATAATTAAATCTTTTTCTGTCTAGTAATGAGTAAAATAAGGTTTCTTTGCCATTTCCTGAATCTAATCTAATCCGGAGTAAAAATGTATAAAAATCTCTCTTCTGCTAAACGTTTTAATTCGTAAGTTTTAAAATAAATGTTTCGACTAATTGTCCTCATAAATTTTAAGTATTATATTAAGAAAGGTATGATAACGTGAACAAATTAACATGTACAAAAAAAATACAGTTACCTTGTGTTCCGCTGTTACTGGAGCACCTGGACAGCAGGAGTTTTGTGTGTAGTCTCATTGGCATAATTAATAATAGTTAAAGTGTCACACAGGCGTGCATATATTAATTTAAGTGGAAAAGGCTACCTGTGTGTGTCACTCAAACTCTCAGAGGAGGGAGTACAATTTGCTCATTAACAATTCCATTGTATTACCAGATAGCATGAGTGAGGCACAAGATTGAGGAGTGATCAACGATTTCTATTAATGATAAGAATTTTTTTTCTATATTTAATTCATCCAAAGAACCTATCCAGACAAATTTTCAGACTTCAGCTCTAGTGCGACGACACTACAAAACCAACAAAAGCACGAAACTCCCGCCCTGTCTTCTTTTCGACTAAAAAAAAAAGGTAAATTCTCTCTCTGCACAATTCGTGAGATCTTCAACACGCCCTTACATGAATAAACGGTCACTGATGCACTACAAGTATATTTGCTTGTTATCTCCACACAGGCAATTTGATCAAACTGATCTGTTGATTTCTACGTCGTCGCGACGTCACGTCGTGTGAGGTTGTGTACAGTTGTGTATTTTTCACTGATTCACTCCTCTCGGCTCTCACTCCTCTTAAACCTTCAATATCTACATACATGACATTTCTTATATATATAGATATATCACTATTCCTCCGTGATATATATATATTTCTTTTATTTACACTCGACTCTCCCAATGATGAACAAATCCAAGCCAGAGACCCTCCCAATGATGAAAAAATTTCTTCTCTCAAATGTCACATCAGTTGCGCATGCGTATTGTGTATAATATAATATTTTTTAGCAGTTTAAACTGCCCGCCAATAACAACCAATCAGATGCCGAGTACAATGACTTGCGCAGTGGTATCAAGTGAATATTGCAAAAGATTTTGTTCATCATTGAGAGAGGAATGCGTTCATCATTGGGAGGTTTTCATCTTTGGGAAGTTCATCATTGGGAGAGTCGAGTGTACATATATATATATATATGTATACATGAATAACAAATATGGCGGAGAGTTTATCAAATGGCAGCACCAGTCAAACAGTGTTCCCAACGCGGGCCCCGAACTCTACTGCGCATGTGTCGCACTCGGCATCCGATTGGTTGCTATTCGCGCGCAATTTGAAATGCTAAAAAATATTATGCATTTCAAATTACGCGCGAATAGCAACCAATCGGATGTCGAGCGCGACACATGCGCAGTAGAGTTCTGGGCCCACGTTGGGAGCACTGCAGTCGATTTATTTTTCACGTTTTTTGAAAAATAAAAGAAGATGACATCTGTAATTAAATGTGTTTATTCGCAAATCGAAGGCAATTAAACGTTTTAATTAATGTACAATTGGCAAATGTTTCAAGAAGTAAAGTGATAATAGATAAAAAGTATGAAGTGTGCGTAAAATTGAACGAACATAACCAAGTACTTTAGTCTAATACTATATATTTTCGGGCATTTTCGACAAAAACCTTCACATTTATTCAAATAATAGATAATAAATATAATGAAAGATTCGATAGAAATCACTGATTCCATCATGGATTCTGCTATCGATCCTGCTAGACATCGATTTCCTTTTTGCATTGTATGGACTCCAATTCCTCTCTTGACGTAAGTAATAAATAAATTATTTGTATTTTGTTGTTTTCAAACTTCTAATTTTATTGCAATGCTTCCTGTCATTTGATGATGATGGATTTTGTTAACTATTTCAATTTAAAGGAATGTAAATGTAAACTTCTTAAATTTACATTTCTTTTCCTATTTTCAGTTACATTTTTCCATTTATTGGACACATGGGAATAGGTACTTCTACAGGAGTAATAGTAGATTTCGCAGGACCTTATCATGTTTCAGAAGATTCTATGGCATTTGGTTGGCCGACAAAATATTGGCAACTACAGTATGTAAAAGCTAAGGGAGGAGTTCAGGGATGGGATACTGCAATTGCTGAAGGTGCTGAAATATATAGAGGAAAAATGGTAAATTAAAAAAAATTATTAATTTACAAAGCGATAAGTTCAATACATTTAATTTCCTTCATTACATTTTTCAGCACAACTTATGTTGGGACAACTGTTACTCTCATGTAGCTCTAACTCTAAAATTAATGAATTACAATAACACGAGTAAATGGAATATGGTGAAAATAGGTTTTCTTATGGTCGTTTACGGAAAATATGTCAGGTAAGATTTAAATTTAAAATTTCTAGTTCATTAATTACTAGGCCGTGTCTAGTCGTCCTGCTTTTTAGAACGAGTAGCGAAATGTTTCAAATTTTATTGGCTGAATTGGAAAGGGTAATTTTTCCGTCCGGACAATGCCATTCGTTGGAAAATATGGACGAATAGTCATTCCATAATTATTAATTACTGATCTTAATTAAAAATATTTTTCATTCCAGTTTCAGTGATTTCATTAAAACTTGGGCACCTTTCACACTCATCACATGTATTATTGTGATGATCTATCTTATAGCATAAAGAAATCCAAAGAAAAACACTTAATTTATCTTAATTTTTTAATCATCCACCAAAGGAGTGTTTCGTGTATCAATTTAAGGTAGAATCTTTAAAGTAAGTCAATTTTTTTTATCTTACATATTAACAAGTTTGCATTTGTAAATACTTTAATATATTAATATAAATGTGTGCATCATCTGGCATCACTTATGTTTGCTATTAGTTTAGAGAATTATCTAACATTTAATAAGTATTTATATATATATGGCATGAAATGAGGAAAGGGGGCTAGCGACCAAAATGGAGCCATATATGTGGAGAAAATTCCACTGCATGGATTAAGATCAGACGCAAAATATTTTCAGAATTAAGAGAGATATCGAACTTCAAATAATTAATTAACGTATTTTATTTTATATATCTGCATTTAGCAGCTTTTTTTTCTTTAAATAATGAAATTCATATTTTTAAAGCGTTTTAAGGCTTGAAAGCTTTCAAACTTGAATTTATTCTATAAATTCATTAAATCCAAGAGCTTTCGCTTTTCAATTAACTTCTTAAAGTATAATTAGGACCTAAGGTAGAGGATGCAAAAAAAGAAAACGAAAAATACAAGCTTTATAATATAATAAAATATGGCAACTCGTAATGATTACAGAGAATTTTTTCTTTTCTCAGGGAAAAATGAAAACTAAACATTTAGCTAAACGTAAGTATCTTCTGTTTAGTGAATTGTACGTACTTCAATTCAGCACACTTTGTTCATTAAGTAAATAAAATATAAAATGACTAAGTTTAATAAGTATTTACACGAAGAAAAATCAAACTAACTTAATTATGCTTTTATAAAAATTGTCAAAATGAAAGTTTTAGTTCACAGTGAAAAACAATCCGCCCTTTGAATTATAAATAAGAGCCATCAACTCTTTATAAGTCGTCAAATAAATAATCGCCAATTTAACTCAGTTCCAATGAAACTTTTTCATTAACAATTACTAAAACTATAATTACAGTAATCAGCAAAATAATCGTTATTGAAAAGAGTGTACACAAAAGGCGACTTTCGTTTTCTTTTTCTTGTAAATCTATTGTCGACTCGTATCAGTTATTTGTACTTTCCATTTCAGCAATTACGCTTTTCTCAACTTGGAAATCATACTCGACATCTTCGTTTTGTATTCTTTCGATAAACGACATAATTTCATTCACTCGAAGTCTATCGATGTCCATGTCGTTGAGCATAGATTTCTCCAGATATTCACTGTATTTGAACGGAATACAATTCAAGTAATTGTGGGTGTCCATCTGAGGATTCTGTGGCAACTTGTTTTGTGTAGGCATAGGTGGATAGTATGGCAAACCACTGATCGATGGATATAAGCCACTGTTTCTGGTTCCATTGTCACCAGGACTAGGTGCGGGATTTCTCCTCTCGATGAAAATAAATTCATCGCCTTGCTCTACCGGAGTTTCCTCCTCGGGGGAACTTGGTGGCGAATCTTTGTGGTGCTTCTTTTTCCCGAAGAACCAAGACATCTTCTGAAAAAAGAAGAACCTGTTCATTTTTGATGAACGTTTATTCCCTTTGTCCTATAAAAATACAAAAACTGTTGATATTTCAAATTGATTTAAATAATAACATACATACAAATTAAAAATTTTTAAATGTAATTCCTACATAAATTGTATAGAAACCATTCAAAAATTAATCAAAAATATTATCTCACAATACAATCTGAAAGATAAACATTTATTCATAATCTCTGCAAATTATTTTACTTTGCTAAAGTTATTTTAGGTAAAAAACTAACATGATGCTCCAAAAAAATTGTGTTGTAAAATTGTAAATAATAAAATTGTTGTAAAATTGTGTTGATGTAATAATGCATACTCCAAAAAATATTATTTTAATTCTTAGAGTAAATGTGTTAACCACAAACTGATAATTACGAAAAACACTAAAACGCGTCTTTCTTTCATTATGAACAAATTATAAAATATACGTTTAATTTTGAAGGTAAAAATCTTAAAATTGTAAAACATAACCTTAAAATCTATGACAGTAGGAAGCGTATTAGAATAAATAAAAGGGCATTCCAAAAAAGTTTGGATTTTAAATCTTTAATAGACTTAGCAGTTTTAAAAAAAGTCCTATATTATAAACAGTGACAATGTAACTGAAGGCAAGAATAAGAAAAATGACATCAAACTACTTACATGCAATTGTTATTTGTACAAGGATCTAAACAAAGAATCTACTTTTATACACAACTGACCATATTGAGAAAAATTTTCAAATATGGAGAAACTCGAAAAAATTAACACTGCCTTTTCGACGAATTTTTTATTTGTCGAAAACTGCTCAAAATGGTTGTTAACAACAAACTCTTGAGAAAATCCGTAGTATTAAGTGGATAAGTGACAGCCACTGAGCCACTCTGAAGTCTCTGAAGTCTGACAGCCACTCTGATTCACGAAGCATTCATTCTAGCCAACATAAATGTACAATATATCTAAACCAGATCTAAACATTTGTCTAAATTTAATCTTAATTATGTATATGAAACACATCAGCTGAATTATAAATTAAAATGCCCTCTCTAATCTTAAAAAAGATTCTGCGCAATAAAAAAATACAATATCAAATACATTAATTTTCCCCAACATTTATTTCTCAATAAAATTTCTAAATGTTGGCATGCCTGTTCAATAGGACCACTCTAATCAAATATGCATCTATTTTAACAATTATAATTGTTTTGTTAAATTATATAAAATGAATCTCGACTCTTGACACATTGTCAAAACTTGATAAATAATATTTTTTTTTAAGTTTAGCATTTCAATCTGAATTTTAATTTAAAAATGAAAATAATCCCGAAATATTTGGAGAATGAAAATTGGACTCGCATAGTCAAGTCAGCAACCGAATCAGTTAGGTTAGGATTGTTCGAAGTTCATGACAGACTGTTCATCCTTCGCGTGATAAAATCATGAAAAACTCGTGTTTTATTATCAAGTCGTCTTGATTTCTTAATTTCAGTGTATTATTCGCTTTACGGCGAGTGAAAAATGTACGCATGCGTGATGTGTGTAAAAAGAAATATGTAATTTGTGTTTCGTAGTTGGATAAATCACTTCAAGGTAGCGGTTCGGTCGCATTGTTTTCGTGAGTATACATGCTCCACTTGTTCGTAGGTTTAGTAGGATATAATAATTTTAATTAGTAGAGTTCTTTTTATGCTTTTTTTTAAATTGACTTGTCGTCAAATTTCGTAATCGTTATAGGGACGCGTTATCGCAAACGGGAAAACTGGAAGTGATCTCCTGGGGAAGGTGTTCGTCGCAGTTTCGAAAGGTAGGTCGAATCTAAGTGACAGGTTCGAAACATTTTATAAGCAACCACAAAAGCGTCCCGTCTGTTAATTTTTAATTCATTTACCTGGAATTATTCCATTTTTTCTAGAAATATTGTACATCGAAATAAACCACATATTTATCAAAATTTATCAGGACAGCATCAGAGATTAGTGTTCTAGAAAGTGAGACGAAATCTTGTAAACATTTGACAATAGAAAATGGATTATTTCAGTAGATTGTTGATAGGAAAAATTATTTCTTGGAATATTTGTCTTTTGTTTTATAGTTTTTTTAGAGGGACAAAGTTGAATGATTTTAAATCTGAATGGTGATAAGTTGTGCAGCAATTTCATATTGTGAAACTTAATAATAAAGAAGTTTAAATGGTTTCAAGAATCAAGAATTCTTAATGAAGAGTTATAATAAAAGATTTAATTAAGATTGAAACGTTTAAATTTTTAACTGTTCGAAGAACGTTTATTTAATAGAAATCATATACTAATTTCAAATTTTTCAAAGCAGAAAGAAGAATACTATTGAAATTATGGAAAAATTTGACGAATTTGATTGACTCGATTTAAAATTCAGAAATTACGTAGTCCATTGGTCGACTTAGCGTGCAGTGTGGCAGCTAATCAAGCATTTCAATTACATTGTGTTCGACGTACCTGGAGGCCGACTTCCTGCATTATTGGCCGATGCTATTAGTGTGCACCAGTGACGAGTTGAAATAAATCATTGGCTTATCCGCCAGTTCCTATTAATAGGTCTCCTCGTGTCTGCCGATAATTACACATTAAGTTAGTTAGTTCGTATACCATTCCAGGTTTACTATATCATACTTTAGTCTCTTGAATTTCCAGAGTATCACTAAAAAAACTCATAACTAGAAATCGGGTCAGTTCTCAATAATTAATCCAAGTCTGTTATTAAAAATGTTTCTCACTCGCGATCAATAATAATTCCATTATTTAGCATATATTATATGTATAATTGCATATCTACACTTTTCATTGGATTTCAATTCAAGATTTTTGCATGAAAGCTATTTTTTTAAGATAAAAAGAATTCTATTTTGGATTATCAGATAAAAATCAATAGCCTCTTGTATCAAGCAGTCATGATATCTCAATAAACCGTATTAACGATTTTTGCGACTCGTTAATTTTCTTTATTCAAGATAAAAAGTAAATATATATCCATGTGAAAACTGTGGACTTCCTCTTCTTATCTTGTGCCAAATGGAAATCTGGTGCATCATCGGGAAGCTCCAACACGTGTTTCGCTTTGCTATAAATTGACGATAGCAGTATTTCCCACTGATGCAAAACTATTTTAAAAATTAGATAAAATACTTTTCCTATTGTCTTTTTAACAAACGGTTAGTTTATCAACCCTCAGAATAAAAGGGATCTTAATGATTTAATATAGCAAGGGTGCGAGATTATGAAACCTTTAGAGAAAAGGGATCGATGTGGTTATGAAATTACATAATTTCCCTTTCAAGCTATTCTTATTGTTATGATGTACTGAAATAACTTTGTTGTTTTACAGGGGCCGAGGTCGCATGTGACGTATACGAAAGGGTGTGAGTGCAGAGGGGTGGTAAATGCACGTGGTGCAAGTACGAGGTAGCAGGATGTCCAACGATCACCCACCGACGACTACAGCTAAAGGTAATTTAGTTACCGATGTTTTTTAAAACCGAAAACAAACAATAATAAAAAATAAAATCGCCGTCCTGAAGGATTTGAGGGAGATTTGATTAATTACTGATGGTTCAATATGAGATGAATAATTGATTCTAAAGTATCATTTTAAAAAGTTCATAAATTTAGAAAACAAATTACAATATAAAGAGCTAGTAGATTTGTAAATATTCAATCAAATAAATTATATCATTATCTAAAACGAATTGAATTACTGCTCTAAATGGAGAATGGCACTTGATAAATTAATTGAATTTATGGACTATTACAAAGGTCACCAACCTCTCAGACATTCAGCATTTCGAATAATATAGCGGAATTTCTATAGAAGCATAATTATTTTAAATGACTCTTCTCGAAAATTATTTTTAAGCGAATTACCAATTCAATTCTTTGAAGAGAGTTACAATTAAATATTTTAAATTCTTATTTTAAATTCGCTTAATTAAATACATTTTTAAGACACCTTTAAAGTTTTATTTACTGAGATATGCCAGTTACGGCTTCTTATTTTTCTTTTCTTTACTAATGAGGAACAGAAACTTCCATATACTCAGCACCCTTAAATTTGTCAGACTCGCTTCGTTAACAGATTTTCGGTGGGTTATGAATCGTTCTCACTAAGTCATAATAACCCCAGTGAAATTCGGTGTGTCTCGTCTCTCACATTAATTACATTTTCGTGTCGTTGAAGACGAAAATATACTGCGTAGGGCATGTGAATTATGAGCCTGGCGACATCGACTTGTACATTATAATGTACGCGCATTAAATAATGCAGATAGTTCGTGTAATGAGGAGGTTGATGAGAAACTAGGATTGAGGAGGTTGAGGAGGTGGTGGGTGAAAGTGGAGGATTCGAGTAGATGTGCAACGACTGCACTTCTATTTTTAGTGTCCGCCATGTGTCTATTACGTGTTTTGTAACGCGCGATATGTACCACGCGTAACGGATGGTCACGAAAATGACAAGGACAAAAAAGCTGTCTCTATTAACAGAGTGGGAGGCCTTCCTTGAGCCCCTCTCTTGCTAATGCAACAGAAATAGATCAGCGATCTCGCCCACTAAAGGATTCAGGGTAATGATACAATGGAAAATTCATGCTGCACAATAGAAGAGTTTAAATCCCACATTTCAACCTAGAATCAAATTTCTTAATTTAAATGCCACTTGCTGAAGTGGTCGGTATCAAAATCTTAGCCAAAAGACTGAATTATATGTTTGAAATTCAGTAAGAAGGAAATTCTTCGCTATTCCGTACACAATGTACAGTACAGGCCAAAAGTTTAAATACACCTGTCTTTCGATAATCGTTTAAGGGTGTTGGAGCCAAGTTCCAATTTAAAAACTCGATTTCTTCATTTTATTCAACAAATATTAAATTTGGAATTTTTTCTCTCTGTAGAATTAATCAATTTTTAAGTAGAATTATGCGTACAGAGCGAAAAAAGATTTATTTATAATTTTCGTTGAGTAAAATGGACTTCGGTAAAATAATTAAATACAAGTTTAAGTTCTCTTACATTTAATATTACATTTTTTCTTTTTTACTTCCACTGATTCAATTTTAGAGAAAGGAACAACCTTTTCATAACTCTTTCAAACTGTCTTAAAAATCCATTGAAATCTTCTGAAAACTCTTGAAAATTATTTAACTGTTTTGAACTCTTTTAAAATCCTTTAAAATTCCTTGAGGTTCTTTAAAAAAAAAATGAAATTCCTTAAAGTATCTTGAAATTCCCTAAAATCACTTAAAGTCTTTATAAAATCCCTTGAAATTTCTTAAAGTCCCTTAAAATATCTTAAAATCTCGAGCAAAATTCAATAAATTTCTGCTAGTAAATAAATAAAAATAAAATGTCTTCGGGAACTTTTTTGATATCTTAATCCAATAAATGTAAAAAAAATGTTTAATTCGTCAAACTAGGCGTCGGCAACTTCAACCCAATATTACATGAGAGCATGTACTTTAATTTTTTCCATCATAAAAAGAACATTTTGCAATTTTTTGCTCTATTGCGTATTGAATTAAAATAAGGAGCGCTAAATTCTATAACCGGTTATTGCATGTAACCCCTGAATTTTCAATTTAAACTATAAAAAACTTGGTTTATTTTATTAAAAAATTTAACAATATTTAAAATTTCCGCGTCATTTTCACATTTTCCGCGGTCAAAATCCTCGGAAAATTGATCCTATGAATAGTCTGGGACAATTGCCTGCCTGCACCGGACAGGCAGACAGAGGTTTGTGTAAATGCACCATTAAGCTGATTACGCAGTTCACGACCTTCTTTGTTGTGTACATAATTAACGCTTAGGTAAATCACGTGACGAGTTATAGATATAAGTGATAAGACACACACGAGTGTGTGAATGAAGTGAGAAAGTTTCAAGACGAAAACGATGCATACAAGCACTCTGCTGCCAAAATCAACCTGACGATGGTCCACCAAAACCAAAGTCAAGTTCGTTCGACCCACGCGAGTTCAAGTGAGATCGTCGCTGTTGACATCAACTTCTATTTTTGTAAATTAGTTCTGGTATCGTCAGAATAGCTAAATTGAAAAAACACTGGTTAGGAGATTAAGTCGTAAAAGCATGCAACAAGTTTAAATAAATTATCAACATTTTTATTGAGGCAAATAATGTTATCACAATACGTACATAACTATTTTCCGTCTTAAAAAATTTCCTTGTCTTTAATAATATTTACGGATGTATGTTTCGTCAAATGTGTGTTTAATAAGTGAAATTTAAAATTGTTTTTGAATTTCGTGGTATATAATTCTTCTTGATCTTGTTTGCACAGCAGTATTATAACTTTGTTCAAACATTTTCTTCTATTTAGAACAAGACGCTGCACAAAATCATTGAAAAATATTGAATGTGCGATATTACTGTTTGTTCAGTTTTCCCTTTCATATGAGTAATTTACATATTAAATTGTGACGTTACGCTGCGTCATTTTTCACGTTGAAACATTTTTATTTAATTAAATTGATGCGTAATAACCAAAAATGTACAAAGTATACGTTTAATGTTGATTTACTCCCTGAGTTGTGTACTCAGTTAGCTGATAATTTTATATTATAAGACTGAGTTGAGCAAAATAACATGATTGTAATTCATGACAAGGTGTTCAATCAATTACAAATTATTAAAGAATAACATTTGTGTTATTCTTATGTTAATTATGTATGTGAAGAAGAGGTAGTTAAGAAGTCAGATTTACCTTCTCTCAATAAAAGTATAAAAATTTTAGAATTATGGGGGAAGTTAGTTTAGTTTTTTTTATCGCTCTGATTATTTCTTGGTGATATTTAGAACGTGTGGGAGAAAAATGAAAACTTCCCTAGAATTTTTGTAAATCTCCTTCTATCTCTATCTCTTTATCTTTTTAAATTTATTTAAGATTCCTTACGTTTACTTTAAATGTCTAGAAATTTCTTGAAAAATTGTCTAAATCCTTTGAAATTCCTTAAAGTAACTTGAAATTCGTAAAATCCCGGGCAACGCCGGGTAAATTTCTGCTAGAGAATAATATGAATGAAATACGGTCGATTGGGAAAGAAGGAGTTGTCTTTCTCTTTCTATCTGGTTTCTTTAGTGCTGAAATTAGAAGGACTCTGGCAGATCTCCACATGAATGAAGAAGATCCTGCCAGCTGGATGGACTGACGACAAATGAAAGAGAACGTAAAAGTGGTGGGAGTAGTAACAAATTGGCAGATGAGGGTGGTAATTTTACGATCTCGATATTACACCACCCAGGACACCTCTCGTGGGTCGACGGAAATACGTATATTGTTTGTCCGCCGGGGATGAAGAGACGATTACATCTATTCTTAATCAGAACTGTCGTGCCAAAATTTAAAAATAGATTCTTAGCAAAGAGCGAGTTTGAAAGAGAAAGGATAAAAAAAAAAGTTATTTTTTCCTGATAGAGATTTTTCCTCATAATAAAACTGAAGGAGCTTTAAAAAAATATTTACTGATAAATATAGTTTTCCTTAGATGACAAAGAGTCATTAAAAAAGACTTTGTTAATAAAAATCCTAGTTTTGAAGTTGTTTGTGTGATTTATGATTACTCGTTAGTCATTCTCGCTATTTAAGTAACTACGATTCTTCTTTCAAATATTAGCAATTCTAAAGAATTCACTGTAAATCACGAGTACTGGCTCGTTAAAAATAGTACCTAACAATTCAATAAATTAAGACTCAATTATACTTGGCACTTTGTTAGATCAGTGCTGGTTAAGATAATCGATTTTTTTTTACTTTGGAAAAGTAAAAACTGCTCAGTATCTTTCAAATAATTGATTAAGGGCATTTAATACTTTACCATAAGAGCAATTTAGTTCACCCAATTTATTATTATAAATGTATTATTGGGTAAACTAAATTGCTCTCATGGTAAAGTATCACATGCCCTTAAAGAAGATTAAATTTAAGGTCTTTAAATCAACAATAAATTCCACAAAATCCTTGGTAAAATAATTTTAATTAAAGCAAATTAAAAACGAAGCCTCTTTTTAATTTTACTTTTATTTTTTGTTTCAGGTGAGTTCCTCAACACTTAAAAACTTCATTATATCGTGCATAGTGGTAAACTCTTAATTAATTTAAATCTACGAACTTTACAATCAACAAACTAGAATTAAAATTCATATTTCACGGAATCAATGAAAAAATAGAAGCGAGTGAAAAATATTTTAGTGTCATAGACAATAATAAGCTAGATTCTCACGTTTCCTGAAAGTGTTTATTTGTAAACGTTGACTTTAGTAGGAAACTTAAAGACTTGAATATGTAATAATGGATAATAATCTGATGCATCGAAACGTCACGTTTGACTTCTTGATAGTCGAGTACGTTGTTGTTCGTGATCTTGACACGTGTCTATTAAATAAACAGCAAGCTGTTATTACCAGAAGAGGCAGCGGTTTTTTAGCAGAGGGGATGACTAATAGTAAAGTAATCGTATTATTATTATTATTAATTACACACGGATGTGGAAAATGAAGGTCAGAAAAAAGTGGACACTGTTGGTTTGAGCGCACTCTATCTGCATTTTCGGAAGGTCGTGGAAATTAATCTTGCCAAAGTTCTGTCAGTCCGCGTGCCAGAGGAGATTTCGGAAAAGCGAATTTCACTGGTCGTTTATTTATTTTCGGTATACACTCTCGCCATGATTACTTGCGGTTTCGCAGAGGAATCTCGCTGACCCCACCGAGCCAGGAAGATGGCTTGGACCAATATAATGCGTCTGCTTCCTTCGGGCACATCGCCACGGCGACGACGACCAAGTCTATTCTCAGATCCTCCATCCCCGAAAAACGTTTTTATTTACCTATTCTCGTCCCTTAAATTCTCTGATGTAAATAACACAGGTCAACAAAAAAATTTTTTTTTTTGGGTTTCTGTTTTAATGCATAAATTCTGATTCTATGCATCGAAATAAAGAACCAAAATATTCACTTTTGACTTAGAAAGTTTGCTTTTGTCTGTTTTACGTCGATAAGTAAGTTTTGAAGTTTTTGGTTGAACTTCTTGATATTCCTTAAAATTCTACGATAACATTTTTAAATCCCTTTATATCCTTTAAAATCCATAAAAATTATTAGAAATCTTATGAAATTCTATGCAATTCTTTAAAATTTCACAAAAAAAATTTTAAAATCATAACTTTTTTTTTGCATTTTCTTAAAATTCCTCTAAATTCTGTGACAAAATTTTAAATTCCTTAAATTTTTTAGAGACCTTTTGAGATCTTTTAAAATTCCTCAAAATTTCTCATTTAAAATCCCTTAAAATCTCTCAGAATTCTTAAAATTCCATTAAATATCCAGAAACCCTTCAAATTCTACGAAATCTCTGAAAAATCCTAAAAATCTTTTGAGTTTCATAAAAATCACTTGAAATCGTCAAAATACCTAGAAACCTCTTGAAATTCCTCTAAAAAAGTGATGAATCACTATGTTACCAAATTTTTTCTATAATAATTAACAGAAATTTACAAGAAAGTCTTAAAATTGCAGCTATTTAAATAAGGGAAAGTAGTTACAAGCGGATTGTAAATTTACAATCGATTTTTTAGTGTAGTCAATTTATAAAAAATCTTTGTCATTTGTATAGTCTGCAATCTGAACATAAATAACCAAGAAAGTTTTTAAAATTATTTGTTCAAAAATACTGAAGGCGGAGGATACTATTTTTCATGTTTTTCCTATTTTTAAAATTGGAACCTGTAATTTCTAAGGTTGTTAAAATATAAATTACTATGAATTTTTTTAATATCCAAATTAAACACTTTTCGGATTTAGAAAATCGAATAAAATCTATAAAGGTTGTAATCATGTAATAAAATGATCTCTTCTAACATAAGTAGGTCATATATTGATCAGTTTGAGATTCACAGATCCCAATTTAATTCACAGACGTCTGAGTGTCTGTCCATGGAGGAATCTGAAGAATTGGTCAACATATCGTTAAAAAGTGGTGGTAAATCGTATGGAATTTAGGGGGATGAGTGCGTCGATCGTTTAGTTTAGTGCGTTCGATCACTATTTTGCAATTCGTCCTTGAGGTTATTCCTGATGAGATCTAAAAATATAGAGCAATAAGAAACATTAACGACGACTCTTATGAGTCGTTAACACCGACGTGACCGGTGGTTGGTCGATCTATTTTGGCGTGACCAACCCGCTCTTTCAATTTATTCCGGGCGCATATGTTTGTTGTCGGCGCCTCCATACCTCCGCGTACCTTCTCCTGATGCGTGGTCTTTCGTCTTTATTTTTTTTAAGCCGCCTTCTTCTTCCTCAATGAAACTCTGGCCATCATTACAAAAACGTAATGATTTCAAGGCATATTCGCCTTGAAAAAATATATAGCCACAAAATCACAGACTTTGTTAATAATAAGCTAAATGTTGGAAGTCCTTCGGAGTCCTCCAAGCCACGTGTTTAATTACTAAATTAGATTTCCGATTGGAAAACTTCAAGATTTTGGTCGAATGTCCTTAAAAGTAATGATTTGCGCTACTTCTTAACTACTTTTGATCCTTTTTTAGAGCTAGGAGCATTTGGAATTTTTTTTATTCCTTTCCCACAATTACTCGTCTCGATGTCTGACTAAAATTGTCTTAAGCTACTTAAAATGTGCCTCCCTGAATACTCGTAGTTTCTTAATACATATATATTCTTTTTTAAACAACAATGTATTGAGTGTGTTTTATATCTTTAATTTCAAAATAATATTTCTGCATTGTCTTTTTAAACAGTGATGAAAAGTTTATACCCACTGTACGAAGTCGCTATTTTAAGAGACTCTGTTTTTTGACTGCAAGTGGTTCTACTGAAGTCCTTTGTTCTAATTTTATAGATTTAGCTTTGAGTGAAGCTTCAATATAGTCCAAACTTCGCAATATTCAGAAATATGTTTAAAGATTATTTTAGACTTGGTTTATTTAGGTTAAGGAAGATTTTCTCCTTCCAAAAAAGATATTATTATATCTAAAGGAATTAGCTTCTCTATTTAATTAAGATTAATCTTCTTTATTTAAGATTGGTTTGTATTTCTGGTTATTTATTTATATACCAAATCCTATTTACTATAATCCCATGAAATCTAATCATGGACTATTAAGGGCATCGAAAATTAGACCTTAGATTATTTCAAGAAATCAACTAATCTTTCACTCAGAACAACGTTTGTTTGAATAAAAAAATATCTTTGATTCAAACAACCATTTTTGAAAATGTTTTTAAAACTTAAAAATCATTGAAAGCCTTACAGTTTCTCATAACTAAGGTGAAAATTCTTAGCTTTGATTTCCTAAATTATCTTCGATGCTTTTTCTATTCTGTTTCAAATATTTTTTATATTGAAAAAATCTAAATTGAAAATTCAACTGAACCGGTTTTATAGTAAGCAAAATTCCTTCATTTAGACTCTAGAATACAGAAACTAGCATTTTTCTTTGGGTACGTAATAGATTTTCCGACTCTTGACAGTGGACCATTTTTGACGATACATGTTCAAAGTTGCTGCAAATAAAATTGATCCAATTATGATGGTCTTGAGACCAAACAACTTCCTGGTGTCTAACTCTGGATTTGCTGTCCAGGTCAGAAACTCGACAACGTCCTTCGCTAGTTGTGATTGGTTTGTTGGAGTTCCGTCATCGTATTCCACCACGTCATCTTGAATCATCTATGATTCAGGAATGGAAGTTTAATTTGTTTCCAAGATGTAAACATGTGGTTTTGCTGAACAATTATTATAAAAGGATTTTATCATTTTAATTGGTAATTTTGAGTCTCACTTCTGCCATGCCGATGGCCCCACCAGGAAAATAGGGGTTGAAATGTTGTCCATCCATAAGCTCGACTCCAGCGGGTGGATCCATGTAACTAGTGAGCAGGGAAAATAGATAATTGTGTCCATTATGTCTCGCATTAACTATCAAGGATAAATCTACAGGCAGGGCTCCATTATTTGCAGCTCTAGCAGCTTCCTCATTGGGAAAAGGAGGGGGCACCATGTCGGAAAGCTTTCCTGGCCTCTTAAAATAGTTTCCCTCCTCATCTGGTCCATCTTGAACCTGTTTCAAGGTCAGAACACTTTTTAGAAGAAGGATGAAGTTTGAACGGTCTTTTTTCATATTCACATTCACATCGATTTTTAAAAATTAGCATTCTTGATGGCCACATATCAGGGAAGTGAGGAAATGTCAGGGAAAAAAAAATTTTGTTAGGGAAATGTGAGGGAAAATATAAATTTATATATAAGTAAATTATATATAAATTTATATAAATTTATGTATATTATTATATATAAATTTATATAAATTTATATATATTATTATATATAAATTTATATATAAGTAAATTATATATAAGTAAATTTATATTTATATAAGTAATGATAAAGTAAGATCACTTGTCGCGTATCTTTGTCTTGCAATTTTTTTGTCAGCGTGACTTTTTATTAGTAATTAGGACAATTTGAGTTTGACATCTTTGCTAATTATGTTTTTTTTTTATATCATATTACATATATGTATATTGCTTTTATAGTTTATGTAACAAAATTTAGAAGATCTCAAAGGATTTCGAGGGATATTAAAGAATTTCATGGAGTTCTAAAAGATTTTAAGGGATATTAAGAGATTTTAAATATTTTATTCGAATTTTAAAAGATTTCAAGAGGTTTTTGTGATTTTTAAAAGATTTTGTGGAATTTTAAAAGAATCAGGGAAATTTTAAGGGATTTCATGGAATTTCTAAAGGTAGTCCTGAAATAAGGAATTTCCAAAGATTTCTGATACGTTTCGTTAGAGAATTTTGTCTAAAAGTCATGGAAAAGTCAGGAAAATATCAGGGAAATTAAAAAATTAAAGCTTGTGGCCACCTTGGGTTTGAACTTGGAACGATTTTCAATTGAATTATGAAGGAATCTAAAAATTTAACTTTTTTTCTTTTTCGTTCAGAGGTTTATTTCTGAATCTGCATTTATTATTATTCAGTCATGAAGAATCGAGAGAATTCAAGACAGTTCTTAAATTCGATCAATGACAGCTTAGTTAATTGGGCCAAGTGGAAAAAACCATTTTATAAAAGTAAATCTTCGAAGTTTTAAAGCTAGCTTGTAAAGTAATGAAATTAATTAATTAATTAATTAACCTCAAATTCCAGAGCGATGGCTTTGGTTTCCTCCTCAGTGAAAATAGTATTAACCATGCTTTTGAAACGCAGGTATTTCAAACTGTGACAAGTAGAGCATACATTTTTGTAAACGACCCACCCTCTTCTTAAAGCTTTATGGTCAAGAGATGTGATAAAATTATCGAAGTCCCAACAATAATTAGGGGGTTCTAATACCAGTCCCATGGCTTGAACTGATTTTTCGAGCATGTAGATTACAGAACCAAAAGCCACTACCACACCAGAGAAAATTCCAAGACAGTTTTTCACTAGCTTCTTCCTGTTTTGGTGATAATTCAAATTTTTAGAAGCCGTGTAGAATACGCGAAATTTTTGTACATAATTTCTCGTCTGTATCTTGTTGAGAAAACCGCAAGTTCGAAATGCGGACATCGCCATTCTGAATTTGACATATTTTTTTATTATTGTGACAGCTGTAACTTCATAATGTGAATTCGATAATAAGTCGAAAAATCGAATTATCATTTTAAAAATATATTATATAAATATAATTGTAAACACAGAATATTAATTAACCAAGAGTTAAAATTTCTTTACTGACAGTCAATTTTTGATCTATTTTATCTATTAAAAACTATAATCTATTAACAGAACCTACGTTATATATTAATTACTTAAAGATAATGCTAATTTTCTATTCTATATAAAAGGCTGTCCCTCCGGTTTTTTTCAGAATGATCATATCAGCATTTATACTTATCGCTTGTTCAATTTTGAAACGTATATTCGTTATCATTTATTTCTTGGTCAGTATTCTTGGCATTGTGAAACGAGTTTAGTTACCTTTTTGTTAATTCCCTTATCAATGCTTGCAGTCATTCTATTATTACGTGTGGATCTTCAGTAATCAACGGAACATATTACATAGATATATTGTGCTTCCGATCGGGCATTAAAGTTGCACAACGACTTGCGCAACGTTTTAGAATAAGGCAACGAGTGTATTTCCGCGACGTTATAAATAAACCACTCGGTTATGCTTGCTATTATGCATGCGCACATATTTGTGCGATTACGTTGCGTTACATGCATTTTACCTGCACATATCTTTGACTCAATGCATACGTGTGCTAACTTCTTTATAAATATGGATTGTTGAGTCTGCATATACTTCCTGTTGATTATTCGACTCACTACTTGATCTTGCAAGGGAGCCGATTTTTTTCTTTATCCAATCTTTGGTTTATCACAATTCATCATCAATCCGAAATGGTTCTTCCATCATAATATTATATTAGCTCGTTCAACCCAGTGCCTGAAAGAAACTCTGGGGAGTATATTTTATGTAGTACACTTACATTTTTAAAGTACAATTTCCTGAAAGAATAATGCTTACCCTATATAGTCGATTATAATTTTTTTACACCACATGTAATGTTGATCAATATTCATTTTATATATAAAATATATATTATATATAATATATATTATTAATATATATTATATAAAATATATATATATATATATATATTATTTTATATATAAAATATATATTATTATATATTATATTATTATATATATGGGCATTTCTCTGTAAACTGGACAATTCATTGTCCCAGGCCAATATTGTGTAAAAAAGTTCAAATTATAAATGTTTCGTAAATAAATTTAAAAGATAATAACCTAATCTAGCTGTACTTGGTATACAATATTTTTTAAAATGAAGTTTATTGTATCAAAAACTTCTTCATAGACCGCAAAAAACAGTCCCCTGGCGTGTCACCGAAGCAGCACAGTCACTTCAGATTAATTTAATTATGATAATAACTATTGGAATCAATCAAATTGTTTGATTATTCAAACAATATTATTTCATTGTTAATGGGACATGTTTATTTTTTATAAATATTATTTTATCATACTAAAAGAGTAAATTAAAGTTTGTCTTCGCATTTTGTGAACAGTCCCCTGGCTTTATTTAAAATTGCGAAACAAGTAGTCTAAAGATTAAAGAAGGGCGGAGCTGCGTGCAACAGGAAGCATACGGTCTGAAGTTTGCTCAGGTGCAGTCATTACCGTCAGGTCGCCATTTTTTTTTAGTGCTGCTCGAGTTTCCCTTGGTGGAAGTCATGTCGTAACCTGTCAGCTAACAGTCCCCTGGTAAGGAAAATTTTGATTTCTTTTTAATATACTATATTACACCTTAGATACTTCTTATCGTTATAAATAGATAAATATTTTTTATATACAATAAAATAACATGACTTAATTACATTTCGTGTTATCTTTCAATGAAATCAAATAACACAGTCCCCTGGCAACAGTCCCCTGCCCTTCAATAGGACAGGGGACTGTCTTTATATTACGTTTTTCATTGTTTTAGGTACACGTGTGTTTCAAGTGAGACTGATTCTACAGAGTAGGATTCAAAGCATGTGATTCTTCCAATGAATGTGATTTTAATTGATAGTAATTACATATTAAGATTTCACAGTTAAAATTTAAGTTTAAGTAAAATATTATTAAAAAAGTGTTGACTTTTTGTTTCTTTATTGTTCAATTATTTAATTCCTAAGCTATAAAGTTTTTAAAAATAAAAAAGATTTAATTTTGGTACTGAAAATGGTATTATTCATTAAAATAAACAGTCCCCTGTATCGATTTTTCAGAAAGTACTCAATATTTTCTAAAATAATGAAAATATTTTTGGTTCATCTGCCGTTTATTAATAAATAGGCGGATATATATCCCCTGAATAAGGTTTACTAAATATATTCGTAAAAAGTTGCCGGGCCATTTTTCCTAGAAAAGTCGCCCAGTTTACAGAGAAATGCCCATATATATATTATCCAACATTATAATGTTGGATAATCCGATATTCCTACGTCATTTGAATATTATCTAAAATTAAACACAGCTTGACAAAAAGCAGAATGCATAATTCATTATAGAGACATCCGTTTTCTTCTCATAAAGTGCATAATCTAATTATTGTTTATCATCAGTTATTTAGAGAACACTGTTAGAAATTTCTTTCGTAATTTTACGAAACATGTAATGGAAGTTTTTTGCAGTTATACATGTTTCGTAAAATTACGAAACGGTTCGTAATTTTCAGTGACCCTCACGGAATCGTCTTTCAGTTACATGTTTCGTAAAAATCCGAAATTTCGTAATTTTCAGTAACAGTAACATAAAATTCCTAGATTAATAAATTTTTTTCGGTTAATTATATAATTTTAATAATATACAGTTTCGCTCCTTTAGCTCGCTTGTCTTTAAACTGTCCATGATTATTCTCATCTTGAGGATTAATTTTCATGATGTCTCTATAAAAACATATTTGATATTAATATACAGGTTAAACATAAATATTCCAAAATAAATGTACATAATTTTCTATACATGGGTAATTTTTTTTTTTATTTTATAAAGAGAGGTTAGATTAACTACATTTTTATATCCACTTATGCACATACTTACTTTAAGAAAAACGAGCAAAACGCTCATCAATAATTAACGTATTGTCGGAAAATCAGGTTGGAAAATCCACAAATGCACTTTGAAAAACTGTATAAAGGTATAAAACGTCGCGGCTGCGACACGAATTTTTCTGATTTTTGGAGCTTCTGGCGAAAACGGCGGCGTCTTTCCGAATGGTACCGAGTATTTTCGTAATTTTACGAAGTATTTTCGTAATTTGCTCCTAAAATTCGTAATTTTACGAAAAATTGGTAAATTTACGAAAATTGTGTCGTAATTCTGAATTCAGTAGTAACAGACATTTGGAAATCTCCGTTACTTTTGTGTCTGAAATGTTTCGTAAATTTCCGAAAATTTTTAACAGTGAAGTGACATGCGAAAATTATATATCACTCGTAGAGAAAAACTGAAATAGCCATGTTGTATTTAACGAGACGGCGCCATTCCGAGTAATGATTATTTTTAATGTCGTTAGCGTCATTTTAATTGGATTTGAGACTTGAGATTCTCCACCTCTTTATTCCTAATTTTAATATATAATATAGCATCGCAAAAGGCGAGTTCTCATTTTAATCGAACATTTCAACAATCAGTTTTTCTTTTTAGAAGTCGAGTCACTCCATATAGAATACCAGACCTTACCTGTTATGATATCTATAATAATTACAGAAAACAAATATTATGTATTTCTGATCAAAGAGACTGAAGCTTGAAGCATTATGTCTTATTTAACCGCTTAATACCAAGAAATTTATATAAATGGAATAAAGATGTTACCTCGGCTGTTACATAAGCTAAAATAATTAGAATCAGAAGCATCTTCATTTATCACAATGCTATACAAAATCTATAAACACGATCTAAATTCATACTTACATTTATATATAATAAATTACGTTTATATATAAGTTTCCAAACCTTTGTGAAACTTTACCAGAATATAGATTCCATGTTAAATAATCTACTAATATATAAACCCAGATGTGCGATGATTGAGTAACCTAAATGTTTGACCCCTTCCCGATGAGATAGAAGGTTGGGGTTTTTTGCATTCGATTCTACGATAGCTGTTATTCCAACCGAAAAATTGTCAAAATTGCCAATTTCCCACTCCTTCACCCTTAAATCACCAGATTTAAGGGTCATGAGTGGGAATTCACTATAACTTATGAAATATTCAAAATTTAAAGCTGATGTAAGGAAAACGTAGATTCTTTTCATCGAGACGAATCGATTGACCTATATGATTAATGCATTTCATTAAAAAATAAGGATATTATGGTTAATTGTATTTTCAAAAATTAATTTTTAACTATAACTTTTCAAATAATCAAAATTTTAAGTTGACGTAAGGAAAATAAATATTCTTTATGTCGAGACGAATCGATTTACCTGTATGCTTAATGCAATTCATTGAGAAATAAGAAAGTTATAAAAAATTATTTTTTAAAAATTCAATTTTTTAAATATAATTTCTCAAATAATAAAAATTTAAAGCTGTTGTTAGGAAAATGAAGATTCCTTGTGTCCAGCCAAATCGATTGACCTATAAGATTAATGCATTTCATTGAAAAATAAGAAAGTTATACTTTATTGTAATTTTCGAAAATGAATTTTTCGACTATAACTTATCAAATAATTAAAATTTAATGCTGATGTAAAGAAAAGTAAATACTTAATGCTTCCTCTATGAGGAAGCAAATCATATTTGCTTACAGGAAGCAAAGTGCGTTATTTGGCTTTAAATTAAATTTTTTTTTTTCAAATATTCAAAATGCTTTAACTTTTTTAATTTTCATCAAAAATAGCTTGCCAATGAACTCGGCCTTCATTTTAGGACAATAAAAGAGTATACCAAAGGACAATCCAATCGGTCAATTCCTTCGAAAGTTATCGTGAACGAAAAATAAAAATCTACAGACGGACACACACACACACACACACCCACAAATGTTTTTCGGGTTCAGGGGGTCACAAAACGTGAAAATTTAATAAAAAAATGGGGGGGGTCAAGTTTTACACAAATATAATAAATTCTCTCTGATGAGAATGTAAAAATTGACCCTAAAACCACATTTTTGTACTTTGGTTATGGTTTAGTTGATTATATATAGTAATTATATATCATCAATTTCAAATTTTAAATGAGATTGGCTGAATAAAAATATATAAAATATTATTATTGAAATTTATCAAAAAAAAAAAGATGTTTATAGAAAATCGATTTTCTTAAAAATATAAATCTTCCTCAATGAGAAAGAAGAAACAAAATGGTTTCAAAGACCTCTGAAAGGTAAACAGTAGAGGCAAATCTACCACGAGCATTGAGGGGGCCGCGTAGCGGCCCCCGAAAAGGCGAGTTTTAATAATAAGTACATACTTAATAATAATCTATAATAATTAGTTGTTTGTTCTATCGAGGCGCGCATTTTCATGAATCAGATGACAACTCTGATAATCTTTGCTGTGTCACCAATTTTTCCTATACAATTTTAGCATTGAACATTTCACGATAGACCTTGCGGTACAAGGTCGATGCCGATCATAAAATTTATTCAGACACAAGTGAGTTTATGAAAGGAAAAATAGGTCTCGATATTTATGAAGATCTTGGCGTAAATATCTATTTATATATGCATACTATATATACATATACTGTATATACATACTTTATATACATATAGTATGCATTAGTATATGTATATCGTTTATGACTTCACTTTTTTAAAAAACAAATCTCCATCGAATCTTGGTAATGTGAGATTTTTTATCAAATTCCATGTCATATGTAACACATCTTTTTGCACGTGTTGAACATGCGAATTTTCTGTGTATATAGGACATGAGATTTATAAACACGTGCAATACTAGTAGCAGTTCTCAAATTCTACCCTCAGGAACCAATAGTAGCACATGAGGCAGGTTGTTCGTCCACGTGCTGGGTTTTTAGCCCCCGATCGTCCCGAAGGCCACCCTATCGATTGAATTCTCCTAACGACCCCCGCATACACGACGTGTATGTTCGTTACTGTATGCCCCCCGCTCCCCTCACCCCGATTACACTTCAACACTCTCGAACTTCGTAAACTCAATTTAAAAATAGACCAAAAGCTTCGATTCATTGCATGGTTAATAAAGGTTTATTTCAAAGGTGTAATTTCATTTTGGAAAAGAGTCTGCTATACCTCGCGAATTTTTTTCTAGATTGTTACATTCAGAAAATAAGAAAATCTGCATATATTTAAAGGGTGGCCGCTAGCTTGTCAGGAATGTCAGAGAAATGCGAGTAGCTGTCAGGGAAAATATATAAATTGATTTATTAATCTTTAGCTGTCACACTGAAATGTTTCATTTTTTGATGATAAAAATGTAAATCTGTTTCTTATGAACACACATTTAAACAATATTATTCCATTTTTCTTATCACGCAGCGTGTTATCATTAATATCAGACGATTTTTAAAGAGTACAGTAAATTATAATTTACTATAGAGTCAACTTGACCCCACAGCTGAAATCAAATCTATTGATTTGATTTCAGCTGGGGTCAAGTTGACTCTAGTGTGGCAGCTAAGGGTTACTTTTAATGCATTATTAAAAACTTATTCGCATTATTTTTGATACAGTTCTCTCAGGGAAATTGATCTGAAAGTCAGGGAAATAATATGTCAGGAAAATTGGGAAATTATATCTTGTTGCCACCCTGATTTAATTATATAATTTTTCCCCTTGAAAAATAAAGGTGTAAAAGTGTTTTCGAAGAGAAAATAATAATTGCGTTTATGTTTGTTGTGTCAAGTGCAATGAGATTACTTCTTAAAGTCGAAATATGACATTTTGTTTTTATGAATATATACACGTACCGATATAATCGAATTTTATCTCTGAATACATTTTCTCGATGGATCAGATATTTATTTATTTATTCGCAAGCACGATGAATTCGTAATAAATCTTCTCTTTTATTTGTATTCAGAAATTTGAAACTTTCACGTGGTCACGTATAACGAATTTTTATTGACATAAATATAAACCAGAATTAAACTAATTTTTGTGGGTACACACTCGACTTGAAAATTTTAAAATCGAGAAATGACAAAACACCTGTTGACCTGTTGTGTCTCTTTCATTTCCAAACTGCACACATAACAGTTGGAATAGGAATTATTCGCTCAATTAGTCGCTTGAATACTATACTTGCTTTTCCGTTGATTGTGCAACGTTATGTGGAAAATCATTTTTCCAACTTCCAGTCTTTCAAAAATCCATGAAAAAGAACGTTAGTTCAAATAATCGAGGGATTTTTTAAGTGTGCATTTTATAATTATCTGTAGAAGATAAAAGTGCCGGGAACGAGTACAGGAAGTCATAAAAGAGTATATACCAAACCCTTCCGGGGATGTCTAATGTTTATATCTCAGAGATCGATGAGTGTGCCCTCTGCAGCACTACACAAGGCCATTTAAGGCAGAACTTTATGGCTTTTTACGACACCTCGTTAAACAGAATTCCTCTAACTAATGTTCTCTACAATTCTCACACGGTTCGAGTACTCTTGCGTCTTTTGCTTTAATTACCAAGCATGGCTATAATTATTCCCTTTGTAAAAGGGAGACACCGTGACTTGCTCTTTAAGGGGAAAAACCGAGGATAAAAATAAAAATACTCATTTACATACTTTTGAAATCCCTTAAAACATTTTAAAATCCTTTGATTTGATATTGTTTTAAAATCCCCTGAGGCTTTTTAGCAAAAAGAGTGCAAAAACGAGAAATTATTCGGTTGTATTGATTATTTAAATATTGCTGCATAATTAGTCCACAAAGACTTCACTCAGAAAAAAGTTTGTTTGAATCAAACAAACGTATCATTGATACCTATAGGGTCAATCAAAAAATATCTTTGAATTAAACAAAATTTGTTTGATTCAAATAAATTGTCTTTAACTCAAAAAAATTGATTTCATCCTATCTTAAAAAAGTGTTGTCACGATATATCTCGAAAATCTCGCATACATTGTTGTTGCAAACCTGATTGGCTTTTGAATGACTTGAAATTGTAAGAAGGAAAACAAAATTATAGCGCACATGTTGATTTGCTGGTCTCTTAAAATTTTACAAAAAACTTCGAAATCCTCCTAAATTCGTTAAAATCTCTTAAAATATTCTTAGAAACCTCTTGAAATTCGTTAAAATTTGTGAAAATGTCTAAAAATTCTCTTAGAATTTCTCAAAAAATTCCACGAAATACTTAAAAATTCTACAAAATTTTTTAAACAGAAAAATATCTTGAAATTATTTAAAATTATTAGAAATCTCATAAAATACCATGAAATCCTTAAAAATCCACAAAATCTTTTAAAATTCAGAAAAACCTCTTGAAATCCCTAAAAATTTGACAATAACTTGCCAAATCCTTTTAAATTCTACGAAATCTCTTGAGTCCTAAAAATCTTTTGAAATACCTCAATAAAATTACCCGACAAAGTTTAAGATCTTTCAAAATCCACACAATTTTTGAAAAGTTATAAAAATCTCCTCAAATTCGTTAAAATTCGTGAAAATTCGTAGAAACTTTTGTAAATTCCTTAAAATTCTACGATAATATTCCCTTTTTTTAAAATTCAATAAAATTATAAATCTCATCAAATTCCATTTAATCCTTTAATATTTCACAAAAGATTTTATAAATCATAAAAATCCCTTGAATTCTCTTAAAAGCATTTAAAAATCGTCAAAATTTCTTACAATACGTTAAAATCTCGGAAAATTCATATTGAAATTGGACAAAAAATTTTTAAATTCCCTAAAACCCTAGAAACTGTTTGAAATCTCTTAAAACACACAAAACCTTTCAAATCCCTTAAAATTTTTAAAAATCTTATAAAATTCCTCTTTTAAAAAATGGTGTCACAAAATGTTTCGAAAATATCTGTCATACAATGTTGTTGGTAATCTGATTGGCCTTTGAATGACTTGAAGTTGTAAGAATAAGGAATAAAAAATAATCGCGCGCTGAGCGCGCGTATTGGTTTACTAGTCATATTAAAAAAAAGTTTCTTTGAATCAAACCAATTTTTGTTAATTCAAACAAATTTTGTTTAATTCAAAGAAATTTTTTGATTGACCCTATATCAATGATACGTTTGTTTGATTCAAACTTTTTTCTGAGTGTTGAAGCTGAATTCAACTGTCTGGAATTTTTCCAAATTAAATCTAGAAAACCTGGAAAAATCATGTCATTTGGAAAGTAAATCTATTATTCTCGAATATTCGAGAATAATAGATAGGTAATAATACCTATAAATACAGCGGATCTATCCTATGTCACATATTGGATCATAACACCTGAATAATATATGGATGATGGAGAACTCCATGTATATATATATATATATATATATATATACCTGTATCCGAAAGTTTGAGGGATTCTATTCGAAATGCTATTAATATTAACAAACCATGAAAGCATCTTCTGAGTGAGACTGCATGGGGCAATGTAGGAGGGTGGGTTGGGGGTGTCGAGTGCAGCAAGTGGGCGTTACCAGTCGTGAAACCTCCATGGAAGTGCGGGGTGTGAACAAAGTGTCGATATGTATATATATTATATCTATATTAACCTACCTGTTACCCACATGTACGTATTCCTCGTATATTTCATGTGTTGAGTAACACACAGAGATTTTAGATACAAGCTCTGAGTAGAGATGGTTGATATGGGAGGGGGATGAAGCGAGTGGGGGAGGCAGCAGGGCATTGTATAAATAGAAGTGGTCAATGCTGCTATGGGAACACTACACGGAACCTCGAGGGGTTGGAATGGGTAAAGTTTGCTTCGGCGATTTATTATTCGGCAATGAAATGTCTCCTACACGTGTATCGAGTCCAATTTTATTTAAATATATTAGTAGTAATATTATGTAATGTAATATATTATAATAATATAATATATTCAAATATATTAGTTCTAATTGCTTCATTAAAAAAATAGAGTCATCAATCTCTAAGGATTTATAATCCAACAATTAAATCGTATAAAATTAGTTATCGAAATTTTCCTCGACTGTCATCGATTTTTGGATAGGACATTTTCAAAATATTTCATTGTTTTTGTAAAAGCTTAAATACTTTACAAGAATTCTAAAAGTTTTCGAAATTGTTCTTGACTCTCAGAGTGGTTGAGTAGTCAAGGAAAATTTTGAAAACTGTTTATGTTAACACCTTAATTTTAAGTCTTTAAACTTAACGCTAGATTTAAGCCCATCTTTAGTCTTAAAACAAGATCATTTTTTACTGTCTTTTGTTTTAAGACTAAAAATGATATTTTTAGCGTTTATTTCCCTAAAACACTGAACGGTAAAAACAGATTAACACTTGAAGTAAGCTTAGCGTGCGTAAACACGAAAATACACCTAACGTTATAGTTCACTTCGAAAAATCGTAACTTAATTTAGTCGACTGACCAGATTAAATCGTACCTACTCCAAGTGAAAGGTCAAGGTTTCAGATCCAGTGATGGATTGAAATACGCACGCGATTTGGAGTCTTGATTTATGTGCCTTTCGATTCCTTCCTGAATTCTATGATTGCTTCATGTTTATAATACATATATACATATTTCCTCCGAACATACACTAAACTTTAGATTAAAAATAACTTTTGACTATTCAAGTTGACTCTAATAAATATTCTTGTAGTCAAACTCGGTAGACAATATTAAATTTACGATTCAAACCTTTTATAGTATATTTTATTAAAATATATTTATGACATTCGTGTCATGTGGATGTAATTCGAAAGATATAAATCGAGTTTATACTGATAGTGTCGTTACTGATACGATCGGTATTGTCATTACATTATTTTTGAATGAGCGTGTCTCATGGAATCTGGGTTGCTTGAATGTTCCCTTATCGTAACTTTGTCACAGGAGAAGCAGAGGACGATTCCAAGAAAATCGATCGAGCAGGCAATTCCTGGGTCTTTAGATGAGACATCGAAGACTTATAGCCAATATCGAAACCTTAATTCTCTTTTCCCAATTAAAAGTCAAGAAATTTCACTTAAATTGACACTTAATAATACCTAATTCTTTCCTCTTTACGTGTTAATCTTACAACTCAACTTGTAAAATTCATAGCAGAAAAATCTATTATATTTACAGCTTATAAAATCTGTTGATTCTAAGCATTGTAAATTTGTAAATTTAACAGAATAATTCGCGAAATTTCCAAAAAAAAAAACAATCAAGTTTTCGACAACAATGTCCTCTATATTTTCTAGATATGTGGTAAAATCACTTTTTTTAGATAGGATCCAAAAAAATATTTACAAACTGCATCGTCAGTTAAAGTAAACTTCGAATTATTTCGAGTTCAAATTTTGGAATTTGACAATTACAGATGCTGAAATGCAAAATCTAGACTCTCAAGAGAGATTCATGTCCCTTGCCTTCCGACGACTTGAATGATTAATAAATCTACCGCATTCCATACACCCACATCTCTCACATGAAAATTAACGTTCCAGGCGAAATAGAGCTTTTGTCTATTCCGAGCCCCGTCATTTATTTCAGTTCGCGGACTTCCAATAAAATGACCACATTATTCAAATTCTTTGACATCCTCAGGGTCGATTTTGTGATAGGGTATCATTCTCCTCCCTAATGAAATTTTACTTGAGGAAATTGGATATTAAACGGTGAAATTCCTAAGGGTCGACATATCCTGAAATTACTTTATAATAACTTTATAATCACTCCGATATCCAATCTAATCACAGAATTTATAATTAAGTTTACCCAAATAATAAGTTACAAGTGTTACAATATCCTTGTAAAGAAATCAATTACTCGGCCAAGCAGTGTGTCTTGCCGAAACATACCTTTTCCACTGTTGGGTTTACTCGTCAGTGGAAAAAGTCGGTAAGACTATTTCTAAGTAGAAAAGGAAAGTTAGAGGTGGCCTCTGACAAAATTGCACGGACACGCAAATAACAAACGTTTATTTTCTCTCAAGATTGAGAAAATTAGTATACTACGAACTTGAAATAGCAAACTTGGCTCCGAGTGCCAAATCCCAAGTTGAAATGAGAAATCGAATCAAGTTGGCCAACTTTCCTCTCAGAAATCGTCCCGTCATTTTTCTTTCCAATTTTAACGACAAAATGTCGACAAACATCACTTTTTCATACGAATCTGGGGCATTTCTTCCGCATAGCGACTGCAAAATTTCGCGAAATGGATTTCTCGGACGTCAAGTTTTCATTTGAGAATTATGTTGTCGAAAATGTGACACCCAGAAAACAGTTTCTTTAAATCAAAGAAACATTTCTTTGATATACGGTCAAAGAAAAAATTTCTTTAA
>CAJFCP010000101.1:499170-531650 GCA_904066005.1 Synergus itoensis | reverse complement strand
TTTCTTTAATTAAACCAAAAATTTTTCTTCATATCAAAGAAAATTTCTTTGAATCAAAAAAAATTTCTTTAATTTAAAGAAATTTTTTCTTTGACCGTATATCAAAGAAATGTTTCTTTGATTTAAAGAAACTGTTTTCTGGGTGGAGGATGGAAGGGAAATGAAGGCAACTTTTTCGCACAAGATATACTTTTCCTTGGTAAGATAAGATAAGCGCAGAGGGTTGAAGTAAACAGAGAGTCAACAAAGAGATTTGTCAAAAAATAAAGAGTTTATTTATCTTTCTTTGAAGAATCGAAAAAAGGGGATATTTCTTATTTTCTCCGGCAATGGAAATAAACTTATAGAAATTAGTATAAAAGGAAATGAATGAAAAATTCAAGTTGTGGACAGTACTGTCCACAACTTGAATTTTTCAATAATAACGTTATTCTTAAGGGCATGGGATAATTACTATATAGCAAATTCAGTTTTCGAGACTGCTTTTAATTACCACATGTCCGGAAGACAAATCGAAGAAATAGCATATTATATTATCAATTTTAAAAGTGGTATTTGAGAGAAAATAAAATTGTGTAGCTTTGGGTGTTAGATACGGTCCTGAGGGTTCGAAACGAAGATCCATATAGCTCAATTCTATTCAAGTCTCAACTTTGGTTGCTTGCCAATTCTATTTTCTTAGGCGAAGGCGGGATCGCATTTTGCCCGCACTAATTTCGTTACGTAGTCGTTATACGGACGTGGGTGGTAAAGGCAAATCCGCAAGAAGATAACTTCTCTACGATCTCCAAACATCAAACGTCCTCGTGCCCTTCGCCTTCCAATCAGGGCCGTATTCACTAATGTTTTTATTCTTCCGCTTCTGGAACGAGAATTGATTATTCCCATTTAAATAGATGATTGAATAATTGTAAATAATTAACAGTGAACGTTATAATATTTATTTGATGTCATTTGATTTATTTTCTAGAGGTTTTTGTGAGTCTTGAGTTATTACTACCATTTAAAAGGATTAATGAGTGATGAATTTCCTAGTTTCGAAGATGCGTACTCTTCGACTATACTAGGAATAGAAACTAGACTTTCTAGGAAACGTCACTGAACCGAAATTTATATGCTTAGCTGAAACATGTTTTTGATTCTTTAATGTTGCCAAACACAAACATGAAATATTTTACCGGAATGAGTTTGCTTCAATCATCTAAGCTTGTGTCCTAATATTTCAATAAACTGTTTCTCACAGAAGTAATTTAACATTAGTTTGGAGAGTATATATTGTCTTTTGGAAACAGTTGTGTGACATACTAGATAATTACACATTTAACTGTTTTTTTGGCACAAAAAGGCCTCAAGTTCTACGGAATTGTCGTTTGCAATGCCAAATATTATGCTTGACTGACGTATGACAGGTCTCTCGACTCTGATTAATTTTCCTACTCTGAATGACTGTTCGACTTATTTTTCTGTGAATTATTCACAAATTATGTCCCCATTAAAAATAGTTAGTTCTCGATGAATCAGAAGTTTTCTCATTAACTAAATACGAATGACTTCATCAATTTCAGCCATTAGTTTCGTCGAAGTTCAAGGCTGCGCATGATACATTCAATTTATAATGCGTTGAAGATCGAAAATAGAGAATACAGAGACTTTCAAGTTTAAATAATTCAATTTTACTTTTTTCTTTTCTTATTTTATTCCACGCCCGATTTTTTATCCGGAAAGTCTTTCCGTGCCATTTTCAATAATCTCCCGAGTCAAATAGATAATAATAATAATCCAAATAGATTCTCTCGACGACGGTTAACCTGCTGGAAGTGAGGAAGAACCGGAGGAACTAATAACCTAGCCTAATAACAAACGAGTGACGAGCCTGACATGCGTCCACGCAAAGGTCACCCTAGAGAATCTAGAGGGTGGCAGTGCTTCTATTTTTAACCTTTGCTGCACCCCCTTCCCTTCATTTTGCTCCCCTTTTCTCCCTTGAACCGGGATCGTGGCTTTAACAGCTCCCACCCACGAAAACCTACCTTCTAAAAATAGAATCGCTTCTTTTCGTCCTTCTCGCGAGTAGTCGCCGACTCTTCCCTCAGTGGAAGGAAGAAGAGCGACACGTGGTTAGAGGGAAAGGGAAAGGGATGAGGGTGGGATGACAATGTAATTTATGAGAAATTCTCGCTGATTCTCTTGCAGAATTTAAGGCCTCATGAGACCTTAAAAGTTCTCTTCGCAAATTTCTATATACCACACTCGAAAACTTCCGAATAATCAATCTAAATATTTTTATTTATCTCTTGCAACTTTTGCTAAATCTTTAGAAATCTTATGAATTATTTTCAAATCCTTTTAAAATAAATTTTTTTATTTTAAATCCTTTTAAAATCCTCTCAAATTCCTAGTAATTTCTTAAAATCACTTGAATTCTTAGAAATCCTATAAAATTACTTGAAAATCTTTAAACTCTTATGAATTTTTTTGAAAGTCCTTCCAATTCTAGCTGAAACAACTAGAACGCTGATTAAATAAATAAAAAAAATAATAAGGGCATATTGAACCAAAATTCTAGTTAACTTAACCAGAAATTTTTTTGATTGCACGTATCTAAATATTTTTCTTATAAAGATGACAAAAATTGAAGAAATATGTTCGCTCTCTCTATTTTTTAACAGAAACTTACATAAGACGTTTCACTCCTTATAGCTATGCATAATTTAAAAAATCGAGCGAAACGATTCTCGGTTTCTTTCTTCTATTGTGAAAACATCAATGATCGATTTGGCAAAAGGCCGAGAGTTTTTTGGGAGAAAGCATTCTCCCAAACAGTGTTTGTTGAAGCATAAGCTCGTTCCCGACTCCTATAAATATTCGGCTTTATATAAAAAAAAAGTCTCCGCTCCAGTTTTACAAATCCTCCATCATACAGATTAAGGACAGGATAACACAAAGTGGAACAATTTTTCACTGAAATACCATGTTTTAAAATGCGTAATTATTACCGAGTTCTCTTTAGAACAAAATATATCGAGAGTATAAAAATTTTCCAACGATATATTATTATTTTTAAGAAGGACACATTGTAAATAAGTTAAATATGATACATAATTCAATTAAAGTCTAGTCTCATTTTTCAAAAATCGTATTTTTATCTGACAAAGAAATCCTGACATGCCCTGAACGAAACCACTTGTCGCTTTATTAAAAGAGAGCACTTCTTAGTTTAGAGGAAGCACTCGTACGGATTCTAACAGTGGGGCTGGTGCTTCGTTGGTAATTTCGACGGCGATACAGGCGTACAAAAATAGTGCTGGTACGTTCGAAAATACCGGTGCTAAAAATAATTGTAAAAATAAACGTCCACACGTGTAAAAACAGGCATTAATATTCGCTGCTCGTCCGACCCAATGTTTCTACGCCATCAGTGTAGAGATAGAGACAGCTAGAGTCATTCCAAAAGATAGAAGAAGACAAAGAAAGAAAGAAAGAGAAAAAGAGAGTCAAAAATACATCATATATATCTTGTGCGAAACGTGGGTCAAACTAACTTTATTCTAAACATTTATTTCATTGCTTCACTTTCACTTGTTCACACTTTTTCTCAAAACTGAATTGCTCGAGAAATTCTTTTAAAACAAGAACACGTCGATTTTTTTTGCAAATGTACTTTATGATGATGTACTTTTTTTCGATTTCAATGTAATACTCTCTTTTTTGCTTCAACTATTATTTATGATTCGATATTTGACAAAAACGATTAATTCAGATTAATTAATGAAAAGTAAGTGCCAGAGATCGTTGAGACATTTTCTACTTGAATAAAAACTAATTTTAGCACCAATCTTGTCAATTTTTAATCACATCTCGAGGTTTAAAAGTGGATTGCTGCTTGACAACGGGTTATTTGGTCTCAAATTGTACTTGTGTATAAAATTGTTTTTGAAGAACGATCAGATCTGGGCCATCAGGGGTCAATTCACCATTAATTGATTTTCCCGCAACTCAGCTTCGCCCACTCTTGTGTCCAAAATTATTTAATCGAAACGGATTTACACCTGAATCCATAAAAATAGTTTATTTATTTCATTATCTCATATTTATACTTCACTTATATTTAAGATATACCTCTATAATAGTATAATGTCATAAATATACGAAAATACTTATCTTCCTCTTGTATTAAAATATATATATATAATGTAAAAGGAAGATTCTGGCCACACGAATTTTATCATAATCCGTCTGCTTGACTATTGGAAAATGAATCTTTTTCGGGAAATATCGCGTTCGGACATTTAAAATTTAACTGGAAGTTCTTCGATTCAATGTAAAAATAGTACAAGCTGACCCGAATGTACAGTACTTCTTTATCGATTTTACCTATAATTTGTTCGCGTGACTGTCACACCATGGCGTATTTTTTTCAGCGGGAGTATACAAAAAATATATATTAAATTAGCCAACAAATCGTGGATAATAAAGAATACATATAAAGAATCGTAAATTATAAATGACCTAAAAAAAAAACATGAGAGATAGAGTAATTCCAACATTAATTTTCTGAAAATAATAACAATAATTCATATATACAAAATAAAATAAGTATTGTATTTAATAATTAATATTAATTAAATATACTTTTCATTCGCTTCTTTATAAGAAGTTAGAAGGGAAACTTTACGAAGAGTTGAATTTATATACTCGAGCCTAATTTATATTTATAGTTCCGGTTAGCTAACCCCCTATTTTGTCAACACATGCTTGAATCTGACTGTTAGAAAAAAGCATTACTTAAATGGGGATATTTTTCAACTTACACACTGCCTAGAAATGACTGCGATCAATATGGTCTCCTGAAATAAAGAGAGAATGGCCTTTAGGGGGAAAAGCTCGCGAGTAAACATTGCATAAATTACTAGCATTTATTTTTGGCCTTCCACTTGTCGGATGCTCCCGTTCTCAAGCTCTCTAAAAATCGGGATGAGATTTAATACAAATTTGTCCCTATAGCGCCATAAAGATAAAGGGGCGCAAAATAATTTTACCTTAACCGTTATACATAATTTTTTCTCTTTGAGGTAAGAAATTTAAAGAAATCGGAAAATGGTCCGGGAATTGAAGAAAATCCGGGAAAGTCTGGGAATTGTCCTTGATTTTATTTTTGAATTGGGAAGTGCATTTCCGGTTTGCAAAAACTTTTACGGAATCAATCGAAATATTTTTATTTGTCAAATGTCTTGAAATCTGTTGAATTATTTTCAAATCACTTCAATTCTTAGAAATCCTGTAAAATTTTGGAATTCTTTAAAAATTCCTTAAAATAACTTAAAATCTTTCTAAGTTTTTTTAAATCTCGTCAAATCTCTAATGATTCTTTAAAATCACTTGAAATCTCTTCGGAATCTCTTAAAATTCTTTAAAATTCTTTAAATCGTTTTGAAACGCTTAAATTCCCTTGAAATCTTATAAAAATCCTGAATTCCTGAAATTAATTGTTTCTAACTAGCGTTAATTGTTTGGATGAGTTTAAGTGAGCCTTATTCTATTCTAAGAGAAATTTCACATATGCCACCCGACGACTCTCTCGTCGACGCTGAATAAAAAAATCAAAAAGCCAATAGTGCCCTGGCGCCGAGTTAGAGGCGCCGTTTCCTGACTTAGAATCGACAATATACTATACCAATAATGGTGAAGGCGTTGCCAAGGGCGATCTGGACATCTAGTATATAATTCAATAGCACATCTTTCTTCTTCAGATTAATATATCTATTCAGACTCTGCGATATTGAATGTATGGTTTAAAGACCGTTTAAAATCAATTTTTATATACCTCATTAGAGTGATCAATGCCTTTGCATTGCAGTATTCTAATCAGTTATACAACGATGATACAAATGTGCTCAGACATTTATTGTTCGGTATTTAAAATGAATTAATTTTTTTTTTTAAATGTTTAATACCGAAATTGTTATGATTATATATTTCAAGAGATCAAATGAATCAATTGGAGACTAATAATTGAAATTTTTCCTATGTTTCAGGTGAGTGTTCATCGGATTTGAATTTGTCTATTAATATCGTTAAGGATGGTGGAACACCGAGAAAAAAGAGGTATGAAATTAAAAATATCATCCATACATCATATCGAGCGGTTTTCTATAAATAAAGAGGGTGTAACAGTGTAAAGTCGTAAACTCTGTTCGCTTGAGAGAGTAAATAAAATTGCACTTGTTCGCTCGTCCTCGAACGTTCGTGTCGCTAAACTTTAACGTGAATGGCGTTTATTTAGAGCCAAGAGAAAAAAATGCGGTAAACAAATAGGTTCTATTTTTATAAATCGACGGTAAAAGCTTCGCAAAATGTCTGCCAAGGTTAACGCTGTCTTAAATATTATCTATACCTAGCATTTGCCTTACTCAAAGAAAGTAAATAATAACAAAACGTTAGATTTTCTTTAAAACGATCAATTTTTGAAAACTGGCCTGTAAAGGAATATTTTTTACTGATTGAATAATTTGTTCACAACACTCAATTCAAAAGAATTCGAGTAATCATAAGTTTCTCATCAGCTTTTCTGTTTCTTCATAAATCACATATATTGAAACCATTTCCAAGTTACCCTATTTTTTCTGCAAAGAAAAAATAATGCGTAGAATGTATTCCCTATAATCATAAGATTATTGAGTTTAGTTAAAACTTTAAGCAGAAAAAATAGTAAGGACATATTTAACCAGACTTTTAACGACATTTTTTTGAGTGAATTCATTATAGGCCATTAACATTCGCATTGATCGGCGGGGGTTGATACTAAGCCGGCAAAAACGTGGGGAGTAATAGATAATGGTAACCTTGGAATTATTTTTGGCTCCAAGTTTAACGATTTGTTGAAGAAAATTTTCTTCATTCTTCCACGTTTCGTGTTAATATTATATAATCGTTTTGGAATTATTAAAATATTTAAACGGGATATCTAAAATAATTCTAAGTTGCTATCTTTGTTCGAGGGTGTTTTATTATTAATTTCGCAACTATAGTATTTATTTAATGCACAATGAAAGTGGTGAGACGAGCAAAAGAAGATTTAGCTCTTGATTTCAGCGAATTGAGAAAACAAAGGGCCGCTGATAAGAGCATTTCCTGAAGTGGTACACTTTATTCTCGCTTTATTCATCCCACTATTTTGCGATAGCATGAATCAGCATTTTTAAAAGCTTCTTTTAATATCGATAATTATCACATTATTCCATTTTTTCATGAAAAAACGATTAAGAAATCGATTGTATCATTTAAAAACAGTTGACCCATATCCTTATTAGATATAATGCTATTTGTGGTATAGTATCAAAAATTATGTTATTTTTCTCGACCTCCATGATATTCTTAGAATACTTTATCAGTTTTAAATAAACTTGAAACGCGATATGACCATGTTCCAGATACTTTCAACAATTAGATCAATTTTTTATGAAAAACCAGTCAGAAGCACGCTCTAGAACTAAGGAAAAGTGCCTACATAAAAGTACAAATTTCGCAATAACATAAATAGGTACATAATAATTAATGAAATTAAACTACCGAGCACATTTATATTATTTTGAAAATTTCAAAACTATATTTTCCTCGAAAGACTAACTCGCATTTTATGCGCTAAGATGAAAAGAAGACTGCATATGGGCACAAAAAAAAACGTATATTACCAACAACGTGTTTTATTTTTAATTATTTCTCGAACCAGTGGGAATGACTCCTTAAAAGATTATTATGTGTGGTTTTCTTTTTACGTTCACATAAATCGAAAAGTATGTGTTCTATAAAAAAATGTTTAACAGGAAATGACATTTTTTGTCATTTTTTTTACAATGTCTACTATGCAGGCATTTAAGGAAATCCAGGAATTGTCTAGAAATTGAACAAAATCCGGAAACTGCTCCTGATTTTATTTTTGATGTGGGAAGTACATTTTTATATCAGTAAGTCATTTCCGGTTTGAAAATATCTTTCAAATCCTAAAACTTTTTTGAATTCTTTAAAATGTCCTTGAAATTCTTTAAAATCCTTCCAAGTTTTTTGAAATCCCGTCAAATCTTTAGTAATTCTTTAAAATCACTTGTAATCGCTTCAAAATCATTAAAATGTCTTGATATCTTATAAAATATGTTTAAAATCTCAAAACTTCTTTTAATTCTTCAAAAATTTCTTGCAATTACTTAAAATTGCCTAAAATTCTTTAAAATCTCTTAAAATCTTCTAAATTTTTTTAGCTCTCTTATAATCCCTTGAAATCCCATAAAATCATTTGAAATTCTGTGAATTTTACGTCTCTTGCTATTGTTCTATAGAATCGAAAAAATTTTGGTTTTTTGTTCCACGTCAAAAATTGCAGGAGTTAGGTTTCCGGCCGTGGATCCCTTAAAATATCTTAAAATCCTTTAAATCTCTTAAAATCCCTGATTAAAAATGTCTTGAAATCTTACGAAAATTCTGAAACTCTTTTGAAATCTATTTCGAGGGACCTTATATTTATAAGTGGGAAAAATCCGAAAATTGTCCAGGAATTTCGTGGGCAAAATTTAGTAAACACTCTGATGTAACGAAATAACGATTTACCGAGTTTACTAAAATATGTTTTAATATTAGAAGCGTCAAAATCCGGAAGTGTATTTTTAATCTAGGAAATATGTTTGATGTTTGGATTACGCAAGTAAGCACTAGTTTCAAATCAAAAATAGAATTTTCCCGTTGAAAATAGTGCATGAGTGTCCTGGCATCGGAAAATCCGCGATTTGGATTCAATATCAAAGGCGTCCTTGGATTCATTCCCACAGGTAAATACGCCACTCTAAATTTTGCTTCCGGGTAAATTTCTGCTAGATAAATAAATAAAAATAAAAATGAAATGATTTTGTGAACTTTTTTTTTTGATATTCTTAATTCAATAAATGGAAATCCGGAAATGGTCGGAAATATTTAGCAGTAATATTTAGCAGAAATATTTAGCAATATTTAGCAGTTTCTAAAGTTTCAGAGAGGTTGCAATTGTTAATGATTTCCGTCATATCTTTACAAAATTAGAATATCCAAGTCGTACCAAAAAAATCGACTAATTTTGCCGTAACAGAAGTGATATCTTACTTCTAAAGACAAAGAGGTTTTTATATACATAAAAAAGTGCCAAACATTATTGAAATTTGAAAAACTGTAACCACCAGGAATAAGCTGTCTTTGTTCAGCTTCTCTCCTCCTTTAAATACAAACGTTCTATCCGTGAAATGAGCGTGGGAGCGGTAAGGGAAGCACAACAATAGCGCTCGCTAAAAATAGAAAATGTACTAGCTCGTTGACAATCCACATGGTGGCGCTCGTATCGTGATGGTCGGAGAGGGAAAAATTGGTGGCGCGAAAGCTTGGTGGGACGCGAATCCGCAGTTCTTGTTCATCTCGCGTTCCAATAAGATACGTGTGATTAATCACTCGTGTTTTTTTATTTACTTCAATCGTTTCAAAGTTGCGTGTGTCGCTTCGCGATCAGTGCACTTGTGATTTGCGAGAGTGCAAATGAATGAGACACAGTGATTTCATTTGAATGTTTCGATGACAGATTGCACGATCAAGTGACAGAAAAAAAAAACAAACAAACATAACAAAATCTTGATTCAGCGAAATTAACTTCACGGAGTTTCGCATTTCGAGGTAAATAGATAAACATAGATAAA
This sequence comes from Synergus itoensis, assembly GCA_904066005.1. NCBI lineage: Eukaryota > Metazoa > Arthropoda > Insecta > Hymenoptera > Cynipidae > Synergus > Synergus itoensis. The sequence continues at coordinate 521,943 of CAJFCP010000101.1, read as the reverse complement.
CAAATGAGTGAATAAACAGTCATGAAACGAGGAACCAAATTTCCGCTACTTTTGATTTAAAAAAAGATAATTTGAAGCTCATCAATCAATTCGTATTCCGAGTCAGTTATTCATTCAATACGAAACGAGTTTTTGAGAAGTTTTTAAAATCTTTTAAAAGATTCGAATATTTTTTGAAACTTTTAATCGACTGTAAGTTGAATGTGGCGGAAAACTGGTTCGAAATTTGAAAAATTGAAAAGCGCCAAAGGCATTGGAGAACGACGCATCGAAAGGCAATGGCGGCCATTTGTTTTCGCACGACGCGCCTCTGCCACCATGCGAATTCCACGACGATCTTTCCCGATAGTCCTTTTTCGCGATTCGTGGAAAGTCTCTAGACACTTCTTTACTCGATTCAAGAGGTCGACGTACGACTTCCGCTTATCGACTTTGCTGGTTAAGGCTATGGCAAAAGGTATAAAAGCTATCGCGGCGATGGAAATGTCGCGAACACCTGTTGTACGGATTATATGCCCTGGGGCGGATCTATCGATCCTCCTTTATTTAAATGGCGCTGCTAGCCCTTTAATCGACAATCTTTGCCGCAATTGAAAGCTTAACATTTCTCCTCTTCATCTTTATTCTTTACTACAAAAAGTTTTCGCTGAATCCGCATGTCTTACCAATCTGGGACGTCACTACTTAACTTATTCAGACTCGTAAAAATCGTCGTGAAATCATCTTACTGCAGTAAATTCAATTATTTTCTTTCTATTTTTAAATTCATGACTCAAGTGACATTCAAACCTTTAATCATCCGTAAATTGCATGAAGTATATGTCTTACCAATTCGTAGTCTTACTACTTACTGTTAAAAGATTGCAACGCCCCACCATTTAAGGATGTTACTACTTAAAATAATGCAAACTTATTCAGAACAATCCGGAATTTTACTATACTTAAAAATATTCAAAGATATTCATATTTATATGCCCTTATAGAATCCAGCGACTCAATTTTGAAATATTTAACATTATTATTTATAAAATATATATACTGCATTATCAATCTGCACATATATATAAACAGATACGAGATTTGCGATAGGAACAACAAAGTTACTTGACAAGGTTCACTTGATTCCTGTTTTTAAAAGCATAACTTAATCAATGCTTTCTATGTTTGATTATGTAATTTGAAATCTGATAGCATATATTTAAAAATGTATAAAATAGTAGAAAGTGTTTTGTGATGATATGAATACTAGATGAAACTGACCACTACCGGTATCTGACACACTTTCCCCTATCAATTCGATTCAATTAAATCGATTTTTATTATAACTTGTTTAATATACTAACAACCTAGCCAGCAGGTCGTACACGCGGTATTGATTTGTCCACTTATACATTTACGACGTATGCTTAAGCTTAAGAACCTTCCTTTCTTCCTCGTCGTTTTATAAATTTTTGAGCCATCAATGCTTTGATTATTTCCTTTGTTATTGTCGTAAATATAACTGGATATCACAAATAATTTCTTTTTTTCTTTTTTATTTTACTTAATTTGAGTATACATTCGCCCCAGGTATTTAATTAAATTAAAAGTGCTTTTTTCATCATGGCACTAAAGTGCATGCAAATTCGAAGCGCATTAGACATGAAAGCAACACCCTCTATATAATTAGAATTGAAAGTGTCGATGAAGGCGTATGTGTCCGTGTAAAACGTAGGCGACTTAGCAGGAAAGTACAAAAATAACACTGAAAACGAGACTGCCCCACGGAGTCTTGCAAGTGCAAATAAATGTGTGTGGATGTGCACGTGGCGATTTGGGACAAAAATACAACTTGCAAAAAGAATATTTAAAAATATTCAATGTTTATTATTGAATTGTTTACTCATTCAAGGTTTTCGACTTTGGTTAACAGATTTACTTACTATATAGAAACTTTCAGGAAATTCCATATGAATTGATTAAAGAAAGTGATATTTTAATAGCAACTTTTTTTATTTTTTATTCGAAGCATGAAAACGTGCTCTGTTAAAAGCTCTGTTTCGCGAAATTAATCAATACCTTTGATTATTTTTTTTTTAAATAAAAGTAGTCACTTTCTCTACTTTTTCGTAACTTGGCATATCACTCATCCAGAAGGTCTCGCAATAATACGAAATTGGCAGCAATTTGCCACTTTGGATTCGCAGCCATATTTCTTCATTCACTCTGATTAGGTTTTCTCCCCATGTTTTCACCCTGGTCGATGCTCGACTTTCTTCGATCACTGTAAAGACTACTATAGGTCTAATGAAGGTTCAGTTAGGTAGAAACTAGCCCCTTTTCGTCCACTTGGATTGGATAATAAGTGATGCGTGTACAAACGACATATTTCCGCTTCCGCATAGTTGTGCATTAGGATTTGATTTAATAAATATTGGAACCCTCTGAAATGAAAAAATTTTGTCCGACTTTCGTTATGCCCCTGTTTCTGGAATTTTTTTTTTCTCATAGATTTGAATTAATAGGATGTCTTGAATCGGTATCGTGAAATCCAGATCCATGTTGATGAGCTCCCTTCTGCATCTATTTTTCAAGGCTCAAAGGCTTACGGTGGTGAGCAAAACTTATCCGACCTAACCTGACCCGAGATTCTATATTTATCGTTGTTCGCGGCGTAAATGTGCCGAATGTCGGCACGTGGGTGAGCCTCGTTTGAACGATAGACATCGGCTTTTGCTTTTTCAAGATTGAATCGAAATGAAGAGGTAAAGTGTGAAAGATTCTGTTCTAATTTCAATTACTGGATGATTGGATTCCAAGTTTGAAGAGATAAATCTTATCTGAAAAATCTTTTGAGTTCTCTTAAAATTCCTCGAAATATCCTAAAATTCTTTAAAATTCTGCGAAATCTTTTAAAAATCCTTTTAAAATTTTTCTCTAAAAAGGTGATGATGTAACGAAATGTCTCTAAAATCTCACATACATTTGTTGTTTCAAACCTGCTCTCTGTAAAATTGAATTAGCGAAATTCCGCTGGTTCAGATTTTAAGAGAGTGATTGGCTTTTGAATGACTTGAAGTTGTAAGAAGTAAAGAGATAACCGTGCGCGTGTTAGTTTGCTAGTTCTAGTAAATTTTGATCGATTACTTAAATTTATTATATCCAAATGGCCGGAAAGTCCATCCCCAATATGTAATTCGTTTTAAAATTATCAAAGAAGAGACAAAAATTAATAAATCAGCGCTGATCCTATTACTGTTGTAAAATGTCTGCAACTCTTACGGTTACATATTTTTAAAGGTTTTTCTCTTGCATAAGTTAGTCGTGTAAAAAGAAAAAAAATGTATTTAATCTGATAGCGTTCAGGAAACGACTGATACAAAAAAATGCTTCATTACATCATCGGAGACGCCTTACATGATTTTATAACTGACTTCCGAGGTCAGAAAAAAGACTATGCACTTGGATAGTTCTTCCTTTTATTTGAAAACGAAAATTAAGTTTCTTTTCTTACGCAAAAATGATTACTATTGTTGCCGGATATCCTTCGCAGTGTATGAACTTGCAAGATAATATTGAAAGTTGTGAATTCAGAGAAAAAGTTTGGGTACGTTTTCATTCTATTTCAGACACTTATCAGAAATTCTAATCGAATTTGTGTTGCAAAGTCTCTCGAGCCTCTCAGTGACGTCATTATGTTCGTATGGTCTGATTCCAGTGATTGAAATCTCTTTCCTCAGCGAGAGAAAAATGACTCGTAAAGGATTTTTCCTCGGCATCACGAGAAAAGACAAATGCTTGTGTAATCATCAAATGAAGATCAATTACTACTGCTTCAGTATCAGGGTGTCTATACTCTGCGGGAATTTAAGAAAATCCGAGAATTCAAAATCTTACTAAACCTCTTGAAAATCTCAAAATTTTTTTGAATTCTTCAATATAATTCCTTGAAATTACTTAAAATCTCTTAAATTACTGATTAAAAATGTTTTGAACTCTTACAAAAACCCTGAAACTCTTTTGAAACCTATTTTTCACCTATTTTTATTTAAAAAATCATTTTTTCCCTTTTTTTAATGACAATAAGTACTGTGATGGCTGATATTAATTTATTTTTTATTCATGTTGCAACCCACCATGAAATTTATGACAATTTTATCGTGAGACGGATTTCATAATTTTAAGCGGGAAAAATTCGGGAATTTTCTGGGCAAATTTTAGTAGACATCCTGAGTATTTCGTGATGCATAGTTTAACAAGTTTCAACAATTCCTAAAACTCATCTCTATTAAGTAAAACTTGCATTACAATGTCTTGTTTTAGAGAAGAGTTCGATGTTGTGAATAATTTTGACTTTATGATTGTTTTTTGAGATATGCAACTGTATACATGTATTGTGAATCAGAAAGAGTCGTGAGCACGTCTTAAGGTCTCGACATACCATTACAATCGCCGTCGGCGCTCTTATATATATACAAGAACGAACGCGCGCTCCGCGCGCGCATTTACTTTTTTTAAATGTTATAAAATTTATGATATTTTATTTCTTCTTTTCTATCCGTCATAATTAAAATTTTATTTTAAAAAATTTACGTTTTATAGGAATAATTCTTTTCAAAATTAACTACGTATACAGTTGTATTGATGTTTAATTGTGGTCTTTTTTTTCTAAAAAAAATACCACATTTATAGTTGTGTAAAGTATTATTTGAAATAACCGACTAATTAATTATCATGAAATTAATTAATTGTTTATTTTAAATATTATTACAAAAATGTAAATTTCTTAAGTTTTTTTATAAGGCGAAACCTCGCTAGTAAATTTTTAGAAGAATATAATTACCCACTGTTTTTTTTTTATAACTCATGATACTTCATATTTCTTTAAAGTCTGATACTTTATAAACTATTGATACAACATCTATTTTACGTTATAAATAATAATAATAATTATAATTATTATTATTATTATTATTATTGTTTTAAAAATTAACTATGTTTACTGTAGTATGGATCTTTAATTATGGTTTCAATTTCTAAAAAAAAACTTTCGCATTTATAGTTGTACAGTATTATTTGAAAAACCGGTTACTTAATTATTAAATTAATTTATTAATTAGTCATAATAAATTAGTAAATTGTTTATTTTAAATATTACTATATAAATGCTTTTTTAAAACCGAGATTTTTATTGAAACAAATAAGTCCATCAATTTCATTGAATTAATATTTTTGAAATGGAAGGTGAAATAGGATTGTTTTTCCTTCTTAAATGTTCATGATACTACTTTTTCTTTTTTAAGTTATAATTTATGAAATTTTATTTCTTCTTTTCTATCCGTCATAATTAATATTTGACATTTTAAAATTTGAGTTTTATAGGAATAACAGTAACCTGATATGAATTTTAAAAATTTAAATAATTTTCAAAAATAAAAAAAAAATTTTATAAAAAATGTTTCCTTATATTTTATAAATTAAATAATTACAACGTGTGTTTTGCTTCACAAAAAATAATATTTCTTAGATTGTTTTCAAAATTAACTACGTTTTATACAGTTGTATTGATTTTTAATTGTGGATTCTTTTCTAACAAAAATACTACATTTATAGTAGTGTTCAATATTTTTTGAAATAACCGACTAATTAATAATCATGAAATATAATTAATTAGTCATTATAAATGATTTAATTATTTATTTGAAATATTATTATAAAACTGTAAATTTCTTAAGTTTTTTTAGAAGGATAAATCTCGCTTAAACATGCAATACAACTGTAAATGTAGTAAATTTTTAAAAGAATATAATTACCCACTGTTTTTTTTATAACGCAAAACATAAAGTAGTTATGTAAATTACGGTAAACATGTTTTATTAAAATTAAATATATAATAAAATCAAATCGTTTGCTACTTTACGTAAAATATGGCTTGATTTTAATCTAAGTTTTCTTTGTTTTTAAATCTTTAAAGTCTGATACTTTATAAAGTATTGATACAACATCTATTTTACGTTATAAAAAATAATTATTATTAGATTGTTTTCAAAATTAACTGTGTTTACTATAGTATGGATCTTGAATTATGGTTTAAATTTCTAAAAAAAAACTACTGCATTCATATACCACATTTATAGTTGTGTACAGTATTATTTGAAATAACCGGCTAATTAATTATCATGAAATTAATTAATTGTTTATTTTAAATATTATTACAAAACTGTAAATTTCTTAAGTTTTTTTATAAGGCGAAACCTCGCTAGTAAATTTTTAGAAGAATATAATTACCCACTGTTTTTGTTTATAACTCATGATACTTCATATTTCTTTAAAGTCTGATACTTTATAAACTATTGATACAACATCTATTTTACGTTATAAAAAATAATTATTAGATTGTTTTCAAAATTGACTATGTTTACTGTAGTATGAATCTTTAATTATGGTTTCAATTTCTAAAAAAAGTAGCGAATTTATAGTTGTACATTATTATTTGAAAAATCGGTTAACTAATTATTAAATTAATTTATTAATTAGTCATAATAAATTAGCTGATTATTTATTTTAAATATTACTATAAAATTGCTTTTTTAAAACCAAGCTTTTCGATATATTTCGAGTTTAGACTCGTGATAAAATGAGGATTAATGAAATCAAATTCAAATGAGCGCGCGCAAGTATCGATTGTCGAAAAGCACTATCGATACTTACGCGACAACGAATCAGATTGCCGGAAAAGGCGTTAGGTTTTTTCGACTTCGACCTCATCATCTTTTTATAATAGGATAAGGCGTTCGACCAAGTTCAACATCCCGCTAATAGTTCAGGTCTGTCTGGGCGGGCCAGAGTGAAGAGAGGCCCTGACGATCCTGCATGTCGATAACGTCTGCATACTTGATTGATAGATTCTCAGTAGTAATGATTTTCAAGTCTAGTTAGTAAAATGCCGACTTGATTAGTAACCAATCCTCTCTCACAATATTTTTCCATTACTTTACCTCAAATTTCAAGTCACTAGAAAGTTAAATTCACAGAATCCAGAAAGGACAAGAAATATGACAATTCAAAATATTTTTATACTTTTTAAATTGAAAAAAAAAAATGTTTGGCGCAATTTCTGAATATACATTATCCATTCATTTATTGGACATGAAACAACAAGAAATGCGTCATTTTTGGCTATTTTTTTGCTCGCAATTTGAAGTTCCAAATCTTTCTTTACCAAACTTTCAGGAAATCTTTTTGGGTCCAAATAGAAATTTTTCTACCCTATACCAAACTCAGAATAACATTTTTTTTTTTATATGCCCTATATTGTGCTCCATAAAGTTGGGTTTGATGAGCATCCACAATAATCTTTTGTGATTCTCCAGATTCATCAATATTCATCTAATTTCTCAGTGCGCTTTGTGTCGTCTTCTTAACGATAAAGAATGTTTTTTTAACAACGGTGTAATCCACGGAAACGGTCGCATGACGTGACGTATTGTAGTTAAATTGAAGAAAGAGCTGAAAAATAAAATAGCCCGCGGTGAAGCTGCTGCCGACTGCTGACGATAAACAAATTAACGTCGAATGGTCACGCCTGTCTCGTTCTTATTCTTCCACCCGCGATCGAGGTGACATGAGTTGCTGTGACGCCTGGATGACGTCGTCGAGATCATTCTCACCATTTAGGCGAAGTCAAGGGATCAATTCAAATCGCCAATGGCATGTACATAGTAATACCACACCAGGGCTATACGTCTTTCTCAAAACAAAACCACAGACAATTTTCTCAGCTTTCTACGCGGAGAGAGATTTCATTATAATGTCTAATATTTCATCTTGTTATTTATTAAATATCTCACTTCCACAAGTCATAATTCTTCTGTTTAAGATTGGGAATAAAGATGTTGAAACTTTTGAACTGAACGGCGAAAGATAATCCGAACCTGGCGATCTACCGCGAAAGTTAGATACAGAAATCGATAAATGGCATCGTTTTTTTCGACTTTCAAGACTTATTCTCACATGTGCTTAGATTTTACCCCGGCATACGGTATGTGGCGATTTAGTGAGGCTCACGGGAGTGGAGATTAGGCTATTCTGCTATTCAAGTTGGCGATCGTAAATTATGAACACGTATATGTCAGCGAACGTGTAATGGCAATTGCACAACATTGTGCGGCTGTGCGATACGAATCTGAAGAAATTTAGTATTTATTATCCAAAGTTTAAAGCACCACGTCCTTTTTCTCTCTGGTCGGCTTTCTTTAAACGGAAATATTGTTGTTAGCTCCTTGTTAGTAACTGAAACTTATGTATCAAATGTAGAAAGAGAGGCATAATACAATATTTTTTATGTATGTAAGCTGTAGGAGAAAACAGTAGTGCCGCTGTATGTCTTCTGCTAAGGCAATTTCCTAATTTGAGTAGGAATTATCACTTTTCGAGACTATAATAAAACTATAAAATTTAATTTCAGTCTTGCCCCGTCTAGATAGCCCGATTTGGCCCAAATTCAGCTCGATTGGGTCCCGATCAGATCCACATTACAATTTCTGCGCGCACAGAGAAAACTGAATATTAAACCGTAATATCTAGCTATTTAACTATGGGACGACTATCTAGATATTTAGATATAATATCTTGATATTAAAACTTAGTATCCAGACATTAAAACTTAATATCCAGATATTAAAATATTGGATGTTAGAATATTTGGATTATATATTTTAATATCTGGATATTAAGTTTTAATATCAAAATATTATATCTAAATATCTAGATAGTCGTACCATAGTTAAATAGCTAGATATTACGGTTTAATATCCAGTTTTCTCCGTGCGGGTATATATAAAAATTGTAATTCCATGAATAATACCGTGAAGCGAATTGAAGTTACACTTTTCTGAGGCTGTATGTAAATAGTAGAAATATTTCAGTAGTGAGTCCTTTTTCTTTGATTTCGTAATATTCCACTTTTACGCAATCAGCTTTTAAAAGATCGTAAAAAACAAGCCAGGGGAATTAACCGAGAATTCCTAAGTGCTGTGCATAAGAAAACGCAGCGGGAAAACGACGGACAGTGCGATCATCGACGTTGGCCTAGTCCCCTCGTGACTGGATCCATTATACGGTCATTGGTCTCGCTCTTTGGCGGTGTAGACGATTCAACGAGACAACAGACAGTTTGCTGATCCCGATTCTTAGAATCTTCCGAATGCTGGATCAATCGAAAGTAGATGCAAAATTGAAAAAGCGTATTTGCCAATTTTCAAAATGAAGATCTTTAAACAGAATTCTAAAAATCATGTTTCTAATCTAGGGTGTCTACTGTGCGGGAAAAAATTCGAGTTAATCTGGGAATTGTCCTTGATTTTATTTTTGATGCGGAAAGTGGATTTCCGATTTGAAAAATCTATTCCAAATAATCAATCAAAATATCTTTGACACTTGCACTGTTGTTAAATATCTTGAAATCTTTTGACTTATTTTCAAATACTTTAAAAAAGAAACTTGAAAATCCCGTCAAATCCCTAGTAATTCCTTCAAATTACTTGAATTCTTAGAAATCCTGTAAAATTTGTCCTTTGTAAGAAGGACCTCATATTTATAAGCGGAAAAAATGCGAGAATTATCCGGAAATTTCGTGGACAAAATTGAGTGGACATATAATCGAGCTATAAACTGAAAAAATGAAATATTTAGAATTGGAGACACATGCGTTTAGAAATTAATCTTCAAACATTTGCTTCATTATAAAAAAATCCAAATGTGATGATAAATTCGCCATTGCCTTTCGTTGCTTATAAAATAATGTGATTTTAATTGAGTTGCCATTCCCAACAAAATGTCATAATCTATCCCTGGTTTGTTCTCTTTCTAGATATCACGAGAGGTGAGAAAAGTGAGAACGAGATTTAGTGTCAACGGCCTATAATCGTGGAGTAATCGTAAAAAAACAGTGATAATTTCTTTCCATCCGAGTGCCTCACCCAATCAGGGGGATGACCGCATAATTTATCGGGGAGAGAAGGAGGAAAAAAGAAACGTTTTAAAAGATTTCGTGTTTTTTGTGACCATACTAGATAATATTCTTGTTGATCAAGTGTCGTGAGTAGTTGTTTCTTGTGTCGATAACACATTTGGATGTTGCCGGAGATCCGGCCGTTTATTCGGTGGATACGTTGGCAAAAGTGGACGAAGGGCCTATGGCCCTGGACTATGGTACTGTCTACAATATGCACCACACAAATCAATTAGGTACGTACTGATTGTGTGAACCTAAATGAACCTAAAACATTTTAAGCTATTCCTCATACGTAAAATATTTCTCTTTAATATTTCATACATAACTGGACTTTGGTTCAAGTTAAACTGAGTTGAGGTCAATATTTGAACGAACTGTCGAACTTCGCTCGAGACCATTAAGTCATTAAATAAAAATCTTTTTTCGAATTTGATGAAACATAAATCTAAAATTGATTCAACTATTTTTTATTTATTTTTTTTTTATTTATTTTATTTATTTATTTTTTTTTTATTTCACCTCGAGTGTTATAACTGCGCAGTCCTCGACGTTACACGTGCGCACATGATGTATTTTTTTCGCGCTATTAATAGAGAGGAATCAGCATCATTTGCGAAAAAATGCGAGAGCTAAGAAAAAGTGATGATGTCGCTTTGCTCGAGAATGCGATTGCGATAAAAAAGAGATTAGAAAAAAAAAAGCAGAGACACCGATTACGGACTCTATTTCTACTCCTTGCAATTTACAAGCAACGCAGGCGCATGAAAGACGCTCGTTGCACAATCGGATAAAACTAAGTGCAGCCGAGACTTCAATCGAGTGATAAAGCTTTATAGTTTATTGTCGACGGGTCAGCAGGAGAGCTTCTAAGAGAGCATTGCATAAAATGTACATCCCTGGGTACAAGCGATGCACTTGTGTGCGTTGATGCGTCGCAAATGAGCAACGAGTAAATTTTCCTCTCTTTTTCTAGTGTTGATGGTTACGCTTTAGCTTTATCCATAAATTTTATTAGATTTAATAGCGCGTGGACAACCGTGAATAAATGTGAAACACATGCAGAATGAATTCCTTTTCATAATTATATTTTCCCTTCCTAGAGTGGTCACTAGACCAGGAAAACCGGGAAATGACCATGAGTTTGCATTAGAAGGGAAATTTTTGTTAATAAAAAACTAAAACTCTGCGATTTATTGAAAAGTGTTTGTAACATTGTTACAAATATGTAATAAAATTATCAAATTTGAATTGAAAAATCACTTTATTCGTGATGTTCGAATGTGCGATGTTCTATAACCATTTTTCCGAGATTAGACTCGAATTACAATTTCGTGATAGGGTCGCTCAAGGTCGGACTGTTATTTTGAAAGAATGAAATTAACGAGCTTCCGTTTCCACAAATAGTTTTTATCTTGAAATTTCTGTTGATTCATCGTAAAAATCAACAAACCCGAGCGGAAGCGTCTATGATGAAGGATAAGATTTATTGATAAAAAATGATCTCGATGAATTCTACTTGATCATCATTTTTCTACATATTGTCATTTAAAAGTCACATAGAACTTACATTTGTTAATTCTGAGGTTCATAGCATAACTTTTCGTCTTAATAAATTTTTATAGTGGCACTCTTTTTACGGAAGTTTTTTGCCCTTTATTAAAGTTATTTTTCGTATGAGGCCAACCACTGAGACTTGCCTTCTGAAAAAGAACCACAGGAGTCTCGTAGCAGCCGTTATTCACAAATGTCACCCTATTTATAGACCTTGTTCTAATCTTGGAGATCAAACACTCTAGCCAGAAGAGGTTGGCATGTAGATCGCTCTCGATTTTTCATTTTTATTGCAATTATGGTTTGAATGTGCTTGTATACAATTTATGGAAGCATTTTCTGGAAATCATAGGGCGACCTTTGCCGATTTCTCCAACCTCGTGAGTGAAAATATGTCTTCCGTTCATATGTCTTCCGCCATCATTACCTAAATGGTAATGATACAAAATCTCCCTCAAACTTAGTGATTTCAATCCATCATTATTTTTTCATGAACAACCAGAAAACAATTTCTTTGATATACGGTCAAAAAAAATTCTTTGCATTAAAAAAAAAGTTTTCTGATTCAAAGAAATAACTTTTTTCTAGGAAAATAGCAAGTGTTTTCGTATTTAAAAAATTTTTTTCGTTCACATATATTTCAAGACATTAAAATGATTTGAAAATATTTCAAGATATTTTAAGTGATTTCAAAATATTTTAAACGCTTTCAAGACATTTTGAACGAATTTAAGAGACTTAAATACATTTTAAGTGATACAATCTCTTGGAATTTCTTAAAATTATATTAAATGTCTTCTTAATGTTATCTCTCAAATTCTTTGAAATTTTTGAAAACATCACTTATTTTGTAATTATTTTATTTCTGTAAAATGTATTTAATTATTTTGAATACTTTCGAGTCCCTTGAAGTGGAACATTTTTTTACCGAAAAACGTGATGATAACATCACTTTTTTTAGATAGGAATATAAAAACAAATTAGAGTACTGCAAGAGTTGAAAGTCTCCCAAATTTCGAAAGAACCCAAAATTAGATGTGTTCCAAGATTGGAAGCATCCCAATTTTAAACATTCTCTCTACTTGGAACAAATTTCCAAGGAAATTCCAAGACCGCTATTAACCACTTTTTCCAGAAGAGAGTCTCTTGCCATATGTGATGTGCTCATAGAAACAGACGCGTTTATAAACACGTGGACATACGTCGGCAAAAATAAGTGCGATGGCTTCTAGTCGCTGGTTGCTGTATTTTTAGACTTGCACCGTTTAAATTTGTCACAAAGAGAGACAAAGCCAACGGATACGAGTATGTTAGACTAGGGGGAAGAGAATCTCAAAGGAGAGGGTGTTAGTTGAGAAAAGTAGGGGTATACCGCAGTAACTGGTATTACGAAATGCAACACCCAAAATATATTTGCTGACATAGAGACTTACAGACAAATACGAGAGCTAGACATGAAAACAAGGTTTCAAAGTTCACTTGAGTATAAAGACTAAGTGACTTTATCAGTCAGAAGCAAATAGTTTTGAATGCCCTCACCTGTTTTCATTCAAGAAAAAAAAATTCAACAAATATAAAGTACGAAAGCCCTAGTTTGATCTGAAAAGAATTATAGAGTTTTATGATCCGGAATTAAATTCACTGTCGTTGCAAATCTCAGAAGTGGATTGAAATACATTTCTTGAAGCAAATTCAATACACAAGACCGTCAGCAGAATTTATTTCTTCTCTACTCGAAGATAAATACTTCACATCAATGGGTCGGTGATTCTAACCGGAAGAGTAAACCAGGAAATTAAGACTAGTAAAATCACTTGGCAGTTTGCCTAACCACGCACGGATGACACTTCCCGCCAATTTACTCATAAAAATGACGCTTGTTGATTTAGTAAGAACCTTTAACACATAAATTATTCCTACTAGGTGGTTCAAGATGCTCCCGGCCTCCAAGAGATGGTACCACTATTTTTAAAATACCAACGTTCAGTCGAATACACGATCAATTTCAGATAGATTGGCACTTGGCAGTGACGCTAAAGTGATTTTAAAGTCAGAAAGTTTTGATATTTGTTGTAAAAATGGATAAGGAAGAATTTCGGGCCTTGATTAAACATTATTTTTTGCGTGGAAAAAGTGGAAAGGAAACGAAAAAAAAGCTCGATAAATATTATGGTGATTCTGCTCCATCGTATTCAACCGTAAAATATTGGATTGCCGAGTTTAAAAGAGGCCGAATGTTCACAAAAGATGAACACGCCGGGGGAGCACCAAAAACAGCGACCACTCCAGAAATCGTGCAAAAAATCCACGATATCGTATTAAGTGATCCAAAAATAAAAGTGCGTGAGGTAGCTAATGCCGTACGCATATCAACTGGGTCAGTGCATTCAACTTTGCATGATTGTTTGGGTATGAGAAAGCTAACCGCAAGATGGGTGCCGCGTTTGCTGACAATTGATCAAAAACGTGAACGTGTTCGCACTTCCCAGCATTGTTTGGACATGTTAAAACGAAATAAAGTTGATTTTTTGCGTCGAATAGTGACTTGTGATGAAACATGGGTCCACCACTACACCCCAGAATCGAAACAATCAGCCAAAGAGTGGGTAGGACCCGGCGGAAGTGCACCAAAGCGACCCAAGACTCAACAATCGGCTGGAAAGGTGTTGGCGTCAGTTTTTTGGGATTCGAGGGGCATATTGTTCATCGACTATTTACAAAAAGGGAAAACAATCAACAGTGACTATTATTGTGCCTTATTGGACCGATTGAAGGTCGAAATCGCAAAGAAACGGCCCCATTTGTTGAAGAAAAAATGCATTTTTTTGCAAGACAATGCACCAGCTCACAAATCGATGAAAACCATGGCCAAATTACACGAGCTAGGCTTTCAATTGCTTCCTCGCCCCCCGTATTCTCCAGATTTAGCCCCCAGCGATTATTATCTGTTTCCAAACTTGAAGAGATGGCTCCAGGGACAGCGATTTGCGACGAATGAAGAAGCCGAACGGGAAACTGATGGGTATTTTGAAAGCCTTCAGCAATCTTTCTTTTCAAAAGGCATCGCAATGTTGGAAAATCGTTGGACTAGGTGTATCGAGCTCGGAGGGGACTATGTTGAAGAATAAATAGTAAGTTTGACAAAAATCGTTTGTTTTCTTTGTTAGGCCGGGAGCATCTTGAACCACCTAGTATACGTAGGTATTAGCTGTACTTTCCAACTCAAGTTATTTCGGAATTATTGGAAGGACTGCAGAAAGAATAGCCTCGAATTTCAACCTACAAACCTACCTTCCTGACCTAACTTAACTTCAGTTTAGTTCGCGTGACTCCCTATTTGCAACGTTCAATAATGCACTTGGAGTCATATTGCCCAATGGTCGAGTATCGTTCACATGCAAAATCTAGAGAAATAATTTCAAGATATTTACAAAATCAAATCACCAATTCCTATTTTTCGAAAAATAGTAGTCATTTCCTATTTAGCTATTTCTTGAAAATTGTTATCATATTCTGCCCAAGTTTTCTTTGTCCTGATTTGAAAAACATCAAACTTGGAATATTTCTCAAAGAAATATTCCACTGACCTCAAGACAATCCGTTGTATGTAACTTCATGCAATTTTCCTACTAAATTAGATATTCAGCTCAGTTATGCAGCTTGATATTGAGGTTAAACCCACCACTCCGAGTGCATGCCTTAGGCTTCCTTCCAAGAAAAGCGATTAGCTATTTTTGAAATAAAGTTTTCAAACCTCGAATTGTCCTACTCCCTAATTCTTCAGTATACTTCATATTCGCTATTTTGTACCGATTTTTTTACAGTTAAAGATTCTTAAAGAGCTTTCTTGACTCTTTAAACTGGTCTTATAGATCCAGAGGATATCCTTTAATCTTGTAAGCTTTTTGCTAGAAGTTCCATGTGCAAACACACAACGTTAGGCTCTCTTCTACGCGTCATTTAATTCTCGGTCAGTGACATAGTTAACACTCAGTAAGAAGTGGGAGAAGGAAATTACTTTTCAACTGGTTTTATCAGCATCCTAGCCTTATCGACAGCGGCGAAAACAAACGATAAATTCATGCGCATTACCACCCACATCCAAAGTGAGCCTAAAGGCTTTATCATCAAGCTTAGGTCAAGAATGCATTAAAAACCAAGATAATTAAATTTAGTTTCAATGCGAAAAGTCGGATAAGTTTTCCTTAATTAAAAATCATGATAATCGAAAGCCAATCTTCTGAAATATGATATATGACATATGTCTGACTTTTCGGAAGGCTACTTATTTCCCACAAATATTTATATTGATTTATTATGTTTATCAACAAAGTGATACTAACATTTATAAATATTAGTTATCGCTGTAATTAAATATACGTTTATAGACACTGTAATGAAATACTCGATGAAATATTGAAAACCAGTTCAACCACAAAAATAATTAAAAGCAGTTAAGTGTAAGTTGGTTGCAGTTAACAAGAAATTAGACTTAATATCAGAATAAAGACCCTCATATCGTTGTATTATCGCCACTGTAGCGTTTTTCATCAAGACCCTCATCCAAGCTTTACCGAGAACGATGATCAGCCTTCTTCGCGACAACAATGAGTTATATCTTTCCAGCCACCTACCAGTTATCTCTTTTTTTTTTTTCTTTGGAAAAGAAGGTACACAGAAAATACACACTCTTGTATATTTTTATACAAGTACAGCGAACTACTCGGTTGACCTACACACTGACATTAGACTGCTAATAATAACCGAACCACACCATCAATGTGTAAACTCCATAGCACCGGATGACGCCGCACCGTACGATTGTCTTAACCTTACCAACGAGGCGCCCAGCGATTTTTTTTTTTATTTTTTTTTTATTTTCAGCTGCCTCACTGATTTACATTTGCGTATATGCATGAAAAAAACAGCACCTCAATAAATCGCTTCACCTCGCGCAAAAAAATATTTCTTTCGGCCAAGGGCTCGTATTTTCGTCGAGAATTCATTCGCAAAAAATTTAGGCCGTTCTCCATGAATGAATGCAAAGCTTAAAAAAGATCGGAAGTTGTAAATATCTTGACATTTGGGAATGCCAACCAAAATGAAGAATCTGAAAATCTAGCTGCAATAAAATATTTACCTTCTATTGCGTACACACAAAAATTTATAATATATAGAAAGATTAAATATATAATGCGAATAAATTCAGGATAATATTCTGGATTCATTATTTGCAGTATTTGATTACGTAACTAGCTAATTTTCTGTAAATAAAAATCTATTATATAAAAGAGATAGTAATTATGTGGTTTTAAGGAATTTTTAAAGAATTTAAAAATAATTCACGGAAGTTTCAAGATTCTAAAGTAATTAAAAAATTATCGGTTCGTTTATAATTCTATATGACTCTTCCATTCGATAATAAATTCCTTAAATACAATTCCTTACACAGGCCAAAGTGGTTTATAGTTAAACTTGTAAGGATTAAAAGGAAATACGTATGAAATCTAAAAATGGAAGAGGTGACATGCGTTGGCGGAGGAAACGGACATGCATGCAATATCGACTGACATGTCGTTAGTTTAAACCCGATCTATCTTACGGACAATATTCGTCTCGCCTCGTTTATATTCTCCCGCCAGTCTGGATTTACGTCCAGAGCTACACTACCGCGAGATTATTATATAATAACTAGCATAAGAACTATCAATTACGATGACTAAGTCGCAATTAAGCCCTGCCCACGCAAATAACACTAGCCTTATCATCTTCGTATTAAGTCGTGTAACAAATAAACGCGTTAGCTACTGTTAGGTTTTAATGAACAGACGCTTTACTGATTATTGATTAAACACTGCTAACTCAATCCCCTCAGACCTTTTCTGATTTTATTAACTATTTTTCTATTATAATCATTATAAATGCCAACCTTCTATTTGGGTCAAATTGAATTAATTATCCTTTTGTTCAAGTATTTTTCAATATTGCCGAAGGTGTCTACATTCCTTAAACAGTTTGCATATAGCCTTCTATGCTATATAAATTACATAGTAGAAAATTCTACTATATCTAAAATTCTTCTATGTAATTCAAATTTAAAGAGTAGTTTTTGAACCACACGAACCTATCTCAACAAATTAGAAATATGGAGAGAAGTGTGGAGGATGTTCGGTAATTGACCGTGAAAATTAGTAGGCTGGCTTTAACGTACATTGAATTTACCTAGACCGAGGAGCGAAGCCAGAAATCATTGCCGACATTGCCAGCAGCATTGACAAACCGTCTGGGTGCTTCGGAATTCCCGGGATTTATATACACTCAGGTATTTTCGTACCCAGAGTTAATGGCCACGCTTACTATATTTATTTACATATTTATTAGCACACATTCATCGCTGTCTCTAATTTCGAATCGCACCACCAAAAATAATCAATTTGTGAGAGGCATTTTGTTGAAATTGATTTATTTGTTTGTTCTCACTTGCACGAGTCATGTCCCATGTTTACTACTCGAAATTTAAAGGGATTTTAAGAGATTTTAATGATATTTAAAGTGATGTGTGAAATTTTTGAGAAATATCAATAGCATTATTATTGAAAATTTTTCGCGCTTTTAATAATTTTCCGTCAGAGAAAAATATCAGAGAAGTTGAAAAAGCGAATCTTGTGGCCACCCTGAAAATGAATGTCAAGGATTGTCTCCGTGATATATGAGAGACTTTTTATGACACTTGACGCGTGGACATTCTTGTTATAATTAGCAGTTATAGAGGGGTTTAAGTGTGAACATCCGGAGAGAACTTTGTTGTGGGAGGGCACTGGTCTCAGTAATTATCTTAATTAATGTCATATCTCATTGTCTTGGCTCGTAGACGCTCTTTGTACACAAATAGGACAGTTTTTGCGCTTCTCATAAAAACGCCACCAGCCGGACGTATTAAGCAGATGACGCAAACTTTTATGCCGTTTTTACTAATTCAGACTCTCGACAATCTACCTCGACTGCTTCTTTATATTAGAGTATCAAATGGTTCTTGAAAAATTTCCAGAAATATGACTACAGAACAAGACGTTAGTTAACTTCTTTCTATAGAAGGTGTATTCGCAAAAACAGAAGCAATCCATCGGTGAATCACGTCATGCAAGTGACTCACGCGTTCCTGTCTGCTTGTTTTAGCTAGGCTTCTTGTTACTGCAATGTTAGGAATTAACTTCACAGAAAAAAAAAGCTGAAAGGTGATAAGTAATGCTAGTAATTATTTCCAGGACATTTGGAAGTTTTTCAAAGTTGGAAATGTTTTAAAGCATTAGAAATGTCGTTCCTGAAATTGGAAACATCCGGAAGCGTAAAGCATAATAAATGAATTAATTTAATTACAATTGAAATTCGAGTATACACTATCGGGTGCATATTGGCTTAATATTTCACTGCGTATTGATTTTACGCGTGGGGCAGTTTGTTATTCGATTGCACCCACGCAAAACAACCGTAGTAATATCGTCTTACCGGCATTTTATTGG
Organism: Synergus itoensis; assembly: GCA_904066005.1. Lineage (NCBI taxonomy): Eukaryota > Metazoa > Arthropoda > Insecta > Hymenoptera > Cynipidae > Synergus > Synergus itoensis. The sequence goes on along the minus strand of CAJFCP010000101.1, from coordinate 502,878 downwards.
AATATTATCTATCCACTGAGTAATGGTACTCTGTGTGGTGGACGGCGTAGCCGTGATTTGTAGGTTGTCCATTCACTCCATAAAACACTGAAAATCGTTTTTACTCCTGAACTTTTAATCGTTTCTCTCGCCTTTCCAAGAACAGAAACAGTAGCTCTCTTTCAACAAAGAACAGGATAGGAAACTATAAAATACATAAAAGATACAATACATTGTTCTCTTTCTAAACACTGCTCAGACATTCATAAAAAATGTTAACAATATTCATCAATTTTTCGAAATAAATTCTATTGGCATATCAATTTACACATAAATAGACCTAAAGATACACAATTCTTAATTTTTTTTCCTGTCCTGAGTTTGATTTATAAACATAGTGTTATACTATTTAACGTTGATAATATTATGCTCTATACGCAGTCTCTGACAGATATTTATGGATGTTATAAAAGTGACAATAATTATAGAGTTGTTAAGTCATTATATAAGAGGTCAAACGCTCCTGTATTAATATTTCCCTTGTCAATAAAGTCTATTTTTCAAAGTGTACAAGCGGAAATTAAATTTTTATGCACTTTAAAAGTGATTTATTAAATATTATTAACGTTGTTTCAGCGAAATAATGAAAACTCTTAACAATATTTACTTACTTAAGTATTCATTACTTGTTATTACTCAAGCGATTATTATTCATAATTATGAAAAATATGATTTTGATAAATTAATTCCCTGGTGATTGTTGCTGAATAACCGTTGATGATAAAAACCTAGTTTATCGCAGCATCGCAATTTCGCAACATCGGGAAGGTATTAAAATAGACGAATAGTAAACGTTGTAATTAGCCGTATACTCGTTCCAGTGTTAAAGATACAAAAGATAAGAGAGAGACTCATGTGCAGCGGAGGAGGATATAATAGTGGAATCCTGATATGATAATTCCTAATTAAAAAAGAAGATAATGAGCCATTTGTGAGGGTATATGCGAATTAACTACACATTAACATTAGGTGAATAAGTTGCGTGTAACCTTATCGTCTCACATTACATTATTTCACGTTACTTTTCATAGATCTGAATATGCAAAATGTTAATTTCTAGTTTCGCTGCAAAATACCATCCTATTATATTATATACAGTGAATGTAGCTACGATCCCTCGCATGACCTCGCGTGCAACAATGGCACCATGTCACTTTTCCCGCAAAACCATTGTTCGCCAAGAAAAACAGCAAAAAATTTGTCATAAATTTTGCGCTGAAATTGCAATTTAAATGAAACTTTTTTTTTTATTTCGCATCGTTCCAACTGGCAAAAGTAGGTTCATGAGATGAAAAATCGATTTTGCTGGTTGATTGCATATTACTTTTACGATATCATGAAAATTTATGTCTCTTTTTTTTGCTTGAGGTTTTTTAAATTATGTGAAATATAAAACCAATCTTTCGAGTCGATGAGCTGACACAATTTTTTCACCCAAGCCTGGAATCCATTTAAACTTTAATCTGGATCACTGTGGTGAATTCTCACATCAAATCCCACATATCCAGTGGGAACAGTCATTTATTATTTATATACAACTTGATCCCTCTTCTATATGGCAGAACGAGTGCGTATCCCTCACACGTTATGAACCCGCGAACAAGCATGAAGGCTCTTACATTATTCAATTCGAGGCTGCCAGCCATTGGATTTGATGTGTTGATGTTGAGCATGTTTTTCTCACATCGCCTATTTTATTCGCAATTTACCATTTCCCTCCATAATATGCTATTTTTCCTGCAAAGATTTTATATAGGATTTCATTTCAATTTATTTTATAATTCCGCATTTTGAGATTATTCTGATCTATGAACAATATGGACATCATTCTCATTCCCAGTTAAGATTCCTCTCCCTAGTCGTGTGCCAATTAATGTAACACTGTTACAGCATGCCGTTTAGCCAATAGCCCCTTCGACATTCCCAGGCTTCGCCAGTTACATCTTGTTTGTACCTGAGAGAATATGCCGTTCATTACCATGTTAGAACCTTTATAAGTAGACACTATCATATATTGACACTATAATAATCTAGTCGCATACACGTAGCGACGAGGTACAATCGTTGGCTTTCAATTCGATGCTGAAATTATTTTTTAATTGCCCCCGCAGGTGCAGTTGCTAAGGGATCAAGATATAGAGAAATTCCTCGGTATCGCTTACACAACATGTATAATAGGAGAAATTTTCAAAAATGAATGGAAACTTTAAGTAGAATTTATTAGGATTTATCTTGATAATACCATTAAGACATTTTTACTACTTTTGTGGTTTAAATGCTGTTTTATCCACAGAAAAATTTACTTTCAATTGTTAACTTGTGCGTGTGTAATTGCAGTTAACTAACAGAAAAGTAGACAATTATATCTATTCTCGTCTCTAACGCCGTCACTGTTAGAAAAGTTTGCAATTTTAATGTAAATTAAATAAAAATAAATAAATAAATAAATTAATAAATAAATTAATCAAATCATGAAATTTAATATACTTTATGTATGAAATTGAATTATGTGCATTATGCATATGAATTTTCTAATGGTACATATGAAAATTGAAAACACGTAGGTGTTAAGATTTTAATCTAATTAAGATATCGTTTTTCAGCTTGTTTATAGATTTATAAATATATTTTTGGAAGCAAAGCAAAGATCGAAATCGTTTAAATAATGTTTTTCATCATTTAGTGGTAGTGCATATTTGCTTCACACGCTTGAACATTAAATCTAATACAGATTTTTCTATAACAGTGTACATCAACAAATAATCGACATAAACATTTTGTGCAAACTGCAAAGTCTCTAATTAGTATCAAATTGGGTGAAAATGTTATTTGGAGCACACCTCTGTGCGATCTTCTGGAATGAAAGTCCGATCATCGCTAAAGTTCATTGACGCTTATTATTGCTTATTCAGCCGGTAATTATTAAATGTCACCGCGCAATATCATCGACGATCATTTACTTTACGTCCACGTTTGGCGGCCGCCATAATCGCAGAAGAACCGGGGACTCGCTTGCGGAATCTTGTAATATCAATCATTCAATACTTTCAAGAAAAACTTTACCCTTCACTGGTAATAACAGAAATATGTCATTTTCTTCAACCAGTGTTGCTTTTCAGGCAAAATACCCTTCTGAGTGATGAAGAAAATGATAAAACGAGGTCATCATTTTTAAGACAAATATATTTCTTAGTTTGTTCTATAATTTGAGATCTTGATTATCTATTGCAGTACAATTTGAAAAAAAAAACTAACTATTCTGTAACTGAAAAAGTAGGATTTTCACGGAATTTGGCAGCGAATTTATGAGTTATTTATTGAAAAATCTCACTGCTGGGTAAGACTGAGCGAATAAGAGGCATGATTATCGGGAGAGCCCTCCCGACGTAGCCTTGGACTTGAACCAAAGGAATGTTGCGTACAGTGACCTCGCATACTCGCTCCTTTTCGTACCACCTGAGGCGCCGTCCATTACACTTTTTGAGACCCACATCGCTCTCAACCTAAAATTCAAATATCATAAATTTCAATAAATTAAATCTCGAATGGAAAATTCTGGAAAAGATTATTGAAAAATGATACAGAGAGCAGGCTACACTCAGAAAAAAGTTTCTTTGAATCAAACAAACGTATCATTGATATAGGGTCAATCAAAAAATATCTTTGAAT
>CAJFCP010000101.1:471244-499070 GCA_904066005.1 Synergus itoensis | reverse complement strand
ATAGGGTCAATCAAAAAATATCTTTGAATTAAACAAAATTTGTTTGAATTAACAAAAATTTGTTTGATTCAAAGAAACTTTTGTTTAATATGATGAAATCAATTTTTTTGAGTTAAAGACAATTTATTTGAATCAAACAAATTTTGTTTAATTCAAAGATATTTTTTAATTGACCCTATATCAATGATACGTTTGTTTGATTCAAACAAACTTTTTTCTGAGTGTATACATGTCAGGAAGTTTAGGGAAGACAGCGAAATGTCAAGGAAATGCGAGTAGTTGTCAGGGAAAATAGAAATTGACATTTATACTAATGATATTATTTTTGTCATATTATATATGTAGCTTTTATAGTTTATTTAACAGATTTTAGAAACTTTTCAAGGATGTCGAAGGATTATAAAGAATTTCCAGATATTCTTTGAGATTCTCTGGGCTTCTAATGATTTCAAGAGATTTTCAATAACTTGTAAGGATTTTAAGAGGTTTTTAAGAAAATTTAAGGAACTCAAAGAATTTTAAGGAATTTTAAAGTTCCTTGTGGAATTTTAAAGTCAGGAAAATTTAAAAATTGAAACTTGTGGCCACGCTGTGATAATTCCTTGTACTAATAACTGAAACTTATTAAGTTTAATTCAATAAATGAACACCTTTTTCGTTTCAACTCTTTCATACATAATCAACTTATTATTTATTCTGCTTCTTATCTGCGTAAATATAAGAACGAGTCACATTTATTATTAATAGACAACTTGAATATTGACTCGCCACTGTACCTTTGTTACCTATTTTTAGCACGATGACTTTATCGAGCCAATGAGCCAATAAATATCGCCAATCATCGCTCTCATCGTCTCGCTCTTTCTCTTTTTATTTTTTATTTATGTTTTTATTCACTCCTATCGTTTCTCGTATTCTCTCACACACAAACGTGTTCTCAGAAATATATTCTCAACTTAAAACAGCTGTCCACTTTTTTCAACCTTTTATTGACGTTCAAAAATAAACTTCTAACGTCATATATCTCGAGTCAAGGACAGCTTCTTATTTTTTCTCCAATTGTAAAAAAGTCTCGAAAAACGAAACTGGATTCGATCAGCTAGTGTTGATGATTGATTATTGATATAGTGGATTTAATGCGTAGTAGAATTAAAATTGAAAAAATGTTAGATAGGGTTATCGCTGCGATATGTAGCGCGTCAAGATAGGTCTTTAACTATGATGACCTTCGGTTTAAAATAGATGAACGTTTTAGCTTTCCTAGTGGATCTTTCAAGCCTAGAATCTCACCTACAAGGAATCGTTGGGAATGATAATCATGCTGCACCTTATTGTGCCCCAAGGCATATAAACATCAGGAATCTTTCAGGGAAAGGGTACACCTTTGTCTCTCGATAAAAAAAAAATCTCTATGATCGTTTCGCAAGTTATACCTTCACATAAGAATCCTTCTCTCTATTTACAAATAATAATTGTTCTTCTTGGTCTTCTTTTTGATCTTCTTCTTTTTGATCTGAGAAATCTTTATGTCTCATTGTTACTCTGCAGAATTTTTATCAACTTTTTACATTCAGTCCCTCAATTAAGAAAAATAATGATTAGTAAAAAGTACAACTCATCATTCTTATAACATAAAAATGTTGGAATCTTTCTAATCGCGAAATAAGCTCAGCTCTGTATTTTTCGAGCGCGTCCTTATCGACTTTTGGTTTTAAAATAGCCCGCTCATAAGTACATATACTACATACCATTCTTAGATTATGAAAACGCTCGATATTATCGCCTGAATATTTCACATCTGTAGATAAATGTCTTTCTCCAATTCTATTCTAAAATTGGATTATTCTCCTGTCATTGTTCGATGAATCAATTTTATTAGCTCACTCTGTTATTGGGAATTTTTTTTTAATGCTCCACACGCGATCTCACTCGATAAATTGTGTACGCATTTAATAAAAATAGAATCTAACGTAAGAAATAAATAAAAATACACTTTTTTGTGTTTGAAATATATTCTCTAAAACTGTGGACATTTGTTTCAGAAGACGTGGGCTATAGAAATGTTGAAATAACGTCCGCCTTCACGCACCTGCCCCAAAAAGGTGAGTCAATCACTCAAATTTAAAAATAGATTCCCATCGAGACATTTAGAAGTTTTAATCTAATATTTACTCAAGATACTTCAGACATTTAAAGGGCTCTCTTCATTATTACAATTTTCATTCAAAAATTTGTCTCTCTACTCCTGATTATTTTTGATACCTCGCTTCGTTTTCGATATTTAATGCAAAGTATAAAAATAATGACTTCTAAAATTGATATGCTCACTCATAATGTTTGTCAGATGTTTCTTTCGTCACGTCGCTTTATTTTTCAGTCTTTGAAATATTTTCACCTTCCTTGAAGTAGATATTTGCATTAACGTTCTAAGTCTTTAAATATCTGAGATATTTATAGCAAGGTTTCCATCCATAAGGCATTCCTGAAATAAAATTTTCCTCCACTAATGGAGCGTGACTCTGATATTTCACAACTCAGAAATCTTCCATGTAGAGAAAGTCGCTCGTTATCGGTTTTCCGACCTCTCTTTCACGGTTTTCGTTGCAGCATTACTACATTACTGCGACTCAATGTGTCGATAACCGATCGAAGGAACTGGTTTAGCTCTCGTCCAGGATCAAAGGTTGCTCCGGTAACTATTGCAGATTGCAAATAAGGGCAAAACAAATGAATGACGTCAAAGACAGCAGATTATTACTCCACCCTTTAGTGTATAAGTTTTGCGAACCATCTTTGCTTCGATTTTCACTCGCAGAGTTAAACTTCATGAAGTCCGATGAAATACTCCCCGTACAGAAATTATTCACTGGTATAAATACCCCATCAAGATTAAAAAACTATTCTGGATTCATTATTTCCAATGTTTGATTACTTAACTGCTTAGGTAATTTTCTGAAAATAAAAATTCTGTTATAGAAAAGAGGTAGTAATTATATCGAAACAAGTGATTTTTTAAGGAATTTTTAAAGAATTTCAAAATAATACACGTGAATTTAATGATATTAGAGTAATTAAATTTTTTTTAAGTATTTCAAGTCGAAAAGAACCAAAATATTCGTTTTTGACTAATCCAAACTCAAAGAGCAAATGTTGGAAATGTTGAATTTAATATTAAAAATAAATTAAAGTCTCTTTTTCGTTTTATCTCTTATCCTGCAAATTCCTTTAATCTGGGTAATGATCGTGAATACAAGAATTCGATAAGGCAGCGATATCTTTTTCTAAAAATAAGCTGTAAAGAAAATGTGCAAATGAGTAAATCTACGTAAATTCAACAGGCATACAAACGATCACTTGCACAAATACGTAGGACGTTCGTGACACTGACTTATTGCATGCTTCTCACACGTGCATGACCGTGATTTATGCTATATTGCAATACAAAGTTATGAATTCACTTTTGTCTTCAGAATATACGTCTTAAGATTCTTCTATTATTTATAAGTTGAAACTCCTCCAAATACATAACAGACACGCAGTCTACTAAACGAATTTTTATCTCTGGACAAGTGATTTTTTGCGTTCTCAATTTTATTCTGATTGTGGAAATCTCATAACCCAAGTTCACGTGTACAAGTGCTGATTATTCATAGAATCTCTTACGTATTTCTTCTCTATACTATTGAGTAAATAATAACACTTTAGCACGACGCAGTTTATGAAGTCAGTGTCTGACGGATTATCATGATACGGAAAATATCTCTCTGATATAACCGAATGCATTCTTTAATTTTGTAAACAGAGAAATAAATCGATTAACAATACGTTTTGCAAGTTGATGGATTTCAAGTGTCGTTTATTTTTACACTTGAGTAAAGTTGGGAAGAAAACTTATCTTCTGGAGATTTCTCCACTGTTTTTCATTTCTTGTGCACATTACTTATCTATCGATGTTACGCTATCAGCAACAATTCAGAAAAACATTAGATATAATTATACACATGTTGCAGAATAGTATATTTCGTGAAAATTGTGTACGTATTAGGATTGTTCACAAGTACAACACATCACATAAATACAATTGACTTTACATGTGTCAGAAGTTTAAATGAACGAAATATATTTTATTATTCTATTTTATCCAGAAATATTGTTCCAACTAAAAATGACAATAGAAATTAAAAGTTTCTTTCATATAGAATTATTTATAGTAAAAATGAATCAATATTTTCTAATTTAAAATGCAATCAATACAAAAATTCGTTCATTTGAACGTTCTGAACATTTTAGTTATGACTTTACCTCTTTTTCCTGGTACATCAGTTGTATAATTTTAATCAACTTCAGAAGCTAAATATACCCATTTAGTATTTTAAACTAGGTCATACAAAAATGTATTGCGTCGTACATTTTCGCAGGACCAATTCAATCATCAGATATAACAACATAAGTAAAAATATATTACCTAATATAGCAATAGAGTCCTGATGACGTAATATCCAGATATAGCTTGATGAAAAGATTCGCTAATCCTGTCTTCAGTATTATTATACGTAATTTCTAAAGGAGCCTTAAATAGAATCAGCTGAGAGAATTATCTCACTAATTACAATACGTAATAAACGTAATGTTACAGTAATAGAAAGACAAAAGGGTAGTCGGATAAATATGTTCGAACTGCCCCTGGCATGGATTTCATTCATACTTATGGAGTAAGTTTCTTTCATTATAAAACTAATGTAGGGGAGACCGGGGCTAGTTGGCCAACGGGGCAAGTTGGCTAATGCCCTTTTTTTAAACAACGGTAATGTTAACAACCTCACCACGCGTATTGTAAGTGTATTAAGTTGTGCAAAGACTTCCGGTGTGATTTCATTGCATTTCGCAGCCTTATGTCGAAAATATCATTGAAAAACTGCTTTTGACCGTGGTCAGTAAAATTTTTACTTTCTGGTTTTTTCATTTTATAGATTAATAAATAATCATTATTGTCAAATCTAAATATGGTTTTCAAGTGTCTATACTAAGAGCTTTGAAATGATGTATCGTTCAAATTTATTGCTTGGGTTCCTTAACATATAAAAAAATGTAATGTTAAAAAACATAGCCGGGGTAAGTTGGCCAATGTTGTCAAACCCGCTTTATAACCTCTGCGAGAAAGTGCAATTTTGACAGACTCGCCAGTCAAATTAGCTTTGCAGGATGAAAAAGAAAAGAGCCAAATCAAAAAATAAGCACAAGGTGCTTAAAAAAAAACCACTTCATCGAAACAAAAAGTTTCAACTTCGGTGGCTGCGACCAATAAAAAACTTTCGGTAAAACGAGCGAGGAAAAGTTAAATTTATTATGATAACTTAGAATTAATTGTTCAAAAAGTTATAAAGATTTTATAAACGATAGGGTTCGATTGAAATAAGTCTGAATAAAGAAGTAAATTAATAACATTACTATTTTATTAATTATCCCATTTATTAGTGGCTTTTATAATGATTTTTTTCGAATTGGCCAACTTACCCCGCCCACTTGGCCAACTTGCCCCGTACTCGGGGCAAGTTGGCCAATTCGTCACCTTTCTCAAAAATATTCTGCTATTTTTTCAATAATTAATATAAACGTCTAAAAAAATTCTCAGTACTACCCAAGAATACATACTTTTATATGGTGAAAACCGCAATTTTTTAAATTTAAAAGGATAGTTAAGAAAAATCGTTAAGTGAAAAATTGGCCAACTAGCCCCGGTCTCCCCTACTCCAAGTGCCAAGTTCAAAAAATTTCTTTACAAAAGATATAAACAAATTTTGAAAAACTAGAAAAATCTGTTTTCTCAAAATTGGCTCAACCAGTTTTTTTCTGTAATATACCCATATCCAAAGTATATATATTATTTTTAGACATATTTTTTGGAATTAGATCAAAATTGAGGGGCCAACTTAATTTTTAGCTTATGACTCAATAAATAAATATCATTGGAACAATTTACGTTACATGTGATGATATATTAGTGGGAGGGAGGGGGGATTTTCTCCCTTCTTTACTGATTATATTCTCATTCCCCCACCTAATCGCTTCCATCACTCTTCTCAGAAATTATTTACAATGAATAATCAGTGGTTCACTCTTCGCATCAGTCGTGTCTCTACGTTCGCGCAGCAAACATCAACTCACATGTGCAACTCCGCAGTCTCTCCACACTTTTTCTACTGATTCCCTACTACATCAGCAGTCTATCTATCTCCCTCGTTCAAGAAGTTTTCGACTTTTTCCATTTTTAAATTGGAGCGAGTGATCTATATTTAGTCGTGACTGCTAGTGTCTTGGTTTTCTTTATCTCTATTTTTCCGAAGAGCCGCAGGACAAGTTTATCATTTCCACTGAGCCTGTTTACTCACAGTGGCTCTGAACAGATGTATGAGAGAAAAAAATCTTAGAGATTGTCGTTATCACTTCTTATGCGAGGATGTCAAGAAGACGTCGAAAGAGTGATAATTTATTTAACTCTGAAGATTCATAGACCCTGCATCGTTGCAAATTATTGTATGAAATATATTGAAATAGAGAACTCGAGTGATTTGTGATAAAAGTGACAATAACATTTTTATCAGAAATCGAGTATTTAATTGAGTATTCAATTAGAGGTGTCTAATTGAGAATTGATAGTTCTTGATTGAGTTTGAATATACATAATGAAAGTGTCGGTGGATCACGGAAGTGCTTTCAGTCCCTACGACCCCGCGAAAACCAGACAAATATCTAGGGATTTTATTGGTCACTCATGTTTACCAAAAACATTTTACATGTGTGTAGACATGGCCAGAGATACTCCCGGATCGACGATTGCACGGCCACGTGATTCGGGAACAGGTGGTGCAATTGCCACCCTGACTTCCAGCACATACCACATCTCGAGCACCGACCCCACAACGCTAAATGAAAGGGTACTTCAGCAAAAAATCCTCGAGGTAATGTAAAAAGTTTTATTTACTTGTTATTTTATGAAGCTGAAGTTTGAAGCGTTTACGACAATGAAATTTCTTTTTTTTTTGGGAAAAGCATGAGACCTACAATTTTATTTGTAAATGATTTCATGTGTCTAAAATCTTTTTGGATTCTTTCAAAATTGATTAAAATAACTTAAAATCCTTTGTATTTTTTTAAATTCCTTAAAATCCTTTTAAAATAGTGTTAATTTTACCATACTTTTTTAAAGGGAATTATTTTTATTGAGTTAAATATTTCCTTTGCTTCCAAATGAATTTTCATAATATTGATGTTTATTATGATAAAATCCAAAGAAATTTTTTGAACGTTATGTTTCCTTTAAAATTTAATAAACTATTTTTTTATTTTATTTTTATTTATATTTATTTTAAATTTTCTAAGTGTATTTAACTTTTTAAAATAGTATTAAATTGGATTTATGATTTTCATATACATATATTGCTTTTTATATATTTTATTTCGTTGTCTTTACATGGTTAATTCATAAAAACAATTTAAAAGGTCCTTGGTAGTTTCAAGTTATTTTTAAGTCTTAATTCTTGTAAATCTAATTTAATCTTCTTAATGACTCGAACCTACTATGACATGTAAAAACATGTTTTTCGAGTTCAGGGGGTCATAAAACGTGGATTTGACAAAAACGGGGGGGTCTAATTTTATTCAATTTTTATTTTTTTATTATGTTATTCTCTGATGAGAATATAAAAATTTTTCCGCTCTATAAATTTACTGAACAATAAAAAATTAAATGTTAAAGAAACATACTAATACGTAATCTAAATTAAGATTCTTTAAATATTTACCGAGCTTACTTAAAAAATTTCCATTAAAGAAAACAATCAAAATTTTTACAATTTACGTTTAAACATTTGAGATCTTGAATTGATATTTGCATATTAAAATGTTGAATACATGAGGATAATTCCTCATGGAAATAATTAACTCTATTTTCCAATAATTACAAAAACAAAATAATTAAAACAAATTCAAGAATTTATAATTATATGCATATGAAGAAATAACTCCATATTTTATACTTCCTCCTTTTGATTATAAAATCTCATTCTTCATCAATCTGAATATTGATTTTATAAAGATCTGTCTTTATTAACTCTAAATAAGTTCATCTCATTATCTCACTTATTACAATAATTAACCTCTTGAATGCCATTAAAGTCTCCCATTTTTTAATTGACATAATATTTTCTGCAATTAAAAAGATTTATTGACTCGTATATACATATATATGAATCTGGAATTCTTCGATCATTTTTTAGTTCATTGTCGCTGCGACATGTACGTAATTGCTTTCAATCGGTGACCACTATATGACACACGTGAAGCATATTGCTATTCCACTGATAAGCGTGTCAGTATCTGGGTCATCTATTTATATCATTGCTTTACGTAGTTACGCATTTTACTTATAATCTTTGATCGAGATATATCACTGCATCACATATCCGTGGTTCAATTATTTCATAGATAGACATTTTTTTAAAATAGTAAATTTTGATTTCTGAAGATTCCACAATTTTTTAAATGCCCCATCTAAATTTTTGAAATGCCACCAATGCTTTTTGTATTGTTTGTACAAAAATCTATAAACTTGCATCTTTATTGAAAAACTTGACGTCAAAATTTAATTCCCGAAATTAAATATTCCCAAAATTGAAATTTCCAGTTATTAAAAATTCCCGAAATTTGTAACGTCGAGAATTTTCAATTTCGGGAATATTCTGGCAACGTAACTTTTTTTTCGAAACGATATATTTTTAAAAAAAGAAATGTTTACATAACGTCAAACTCTTGGAAGTGATTTGAACAAATTTTATCAAAAAGTACAGGTGCAAACGAATATAATCAAAAGACAATTGACTGTTTCAGTTCTTCCCAAAGTGATAAAAAATCTTTTCATTAACTTATCCTCGACTTTTCGTTATCATGGAAAAATAAGATGAATTACAAGTTTTTTTTTTAGATAAAAATCCTATCGAATCTCAAATTATAATTGATTATTGTTTATTATAAAAGTAGCTTCATTTATCTTGATTTATGTAACGTAAATTGAATAGTATCTGAAAATGCATTGATTTCATAGCACATGTATGTATGTGTGTGTATTTGTCCGATGGTGGAGTAAAAACTGATTGTCTACTTATCAGAAATCTCGCCTTGCAATCTTTCATACTTTATATCACCAGATTTTATGACATTTCAACTAAAAGATTATTAATCATACCTGCAATTTTTCACATACGTTAAAACGTGAATTAAAATAAAAATATCAATCAAGTTAGAGATTGGGTATGGAATTTTAATGTGAAATTACAATTACAATTTTAAAACTGTACGTTGACGAGTATAAAAGGTATTTTTATTTTCCTCTTGAAAATTCTATATATTTTTTTTTTAATTTAAATTTGTTATTCTAGATCTTGAACGACTTGATTCTGACATTTGAACCAAACACATATGGCGAATGTTATTAAAGTCAAAATACTCAGCATAATTCCCAAAAATGAACTATAAGTCACCCATTCGATCCACGGTAATGCCTAGAAATAATAATTAATTATAGAAAAACAGTCAAATACTTTGGAGAACAATATTTAATTTAAAAATTAATAAACCTGAACTCTGGTTTCGATCAAAGCTATTGTTAAACATAGAGTCAAGAAATTTATAAAAAGGATTGTACGACGAGTGAAAAATTTCGAATATTTGTAATTTTTCTGTGCAATTTGTCCTCGATGATAATTATATTCACGAATCCAAGCGAGGGTCTTTTCTGTTGGATTTATATCCGCCTTTGTAAATTCTTTTAGCGAGAGAGTCGATCCCTGTTAAAAAATTAATTAATTAACCATTAATTTTGCTAAACTTTTTGAATTAAAAATCAACAACAGAACAACTTAGATCGAGAATAGGATTAACTTGTTCGGAAGCTAGGGTTACTGAGTCCAAAGGTGCCCTACAAAGTGGACATGGAGGAGGGGCTAAAACTTCCCTTGCCTCACAATAACTTGCCAAACATGTTGCACAGAGCAAATGTCCACAAATAGCTTTTACTCCAAATTTCGGAGTACCCAAACAAATTGGACATAATTCGTGATTGTAGGTCAATGAGCTTTTACTAAAACATCAAAAAAAATTATAAATATTTTATTAAAAAACTCTAGAAATATTCTTTTTATTTGATTAAATATTTTTGATTAAATAGTAAGGTACCATAGTTTCCTCTCTCTAGAAATTTCATTTTCCTTTGAATTCTTTTTCTTTGACTTTCGAAACCATTTTCCCAAAGAAGAAAACTCTCTATTTCTGAAAATCAGGAAGTAGGAACCCAAAAAAAATGCCAGAATTGAAATTTTAGTCGCATATCCCTTCCAAACTAAAGGAATTTCACCTTGGGGAATCATCGTCATGAGGGCCTTCGTACTCGAGTACTCGGACAAATTCATCTGTCGCTCGTGTCTTTAATATAAACATGAATACATTATTTTCCGATATTTTCCTATCAGTATTTTTTTGTGGCGCAAGAGAGCGAGATTAATTAAAATTTTAAGACAGGTGTATAAAAACAGAATCTCACTTTACGGTATAAATAAAAGTAATTACCTTTCAACGTTTCAATTTCAATGATTAAAGGGGAATTAATTTCAATAGAAAAATATTCACAATTTTCAGTTATTACAAAAAGTTGCTTCCTTGTAGAATATTATAAATACACAAAATTAAAAATAGCTGTCACTTAATATGGGAATTTCTTCCTAGTTCAAGTATGTATGTGTGAATCTTGATGAATCTTGACAAGCTTGACAATCTTGACAAGCCATGATGAAACGTGATAAAAAAAAATATAAAAAAAACGACTCTCATTTGTTTTATTTAAGAAATTCTAACCAATTCTAACATCTATCATTTTTATTCGATCGTAAGGTAATTTTCAAATTTGAATGGACGTTCTGTTAAACTTTCTTTTATAAAGCAGATTAACTAATTTAAAAAATTTTTTTATGAACTAATTTTTTGAATCTGTCATTTTTATTTGAATTTAATCTGTAGATTGAGGTTTCTATGCGACTTCTTAGTAAGACTTTTTACGACATATTTTTGCAATTCATTCCGGAAATGGTCAATTGACAAAATCAGACTAGTCCTCATTTCAACGACCCACTCACTTCCTTCATAGTCAAGAAATTTAATAATCTCCTCAGATTTAAATCAATCACATACTTCAATTTTTTTGGTTCCCCGAAATTTATCTCTAAATTTAAATCACTATTAAAATACTCTTCATTAAATCTTTTTCTTTTATTCCACAGTAAAAAGAATCATTTTAAAACTCCTTTCAAAGATAAAAATACTAAAAATATCTTCGCTAAATGAAAAATTAAAAAGCGAAATGCAAATTATCGTTTATGATTTAAATTGTTAATGATGCTTCAAGTTTTTTTTAAACTTCCGTTTTTATCCTTTACGCAAGTTTCTGAATCTGGAATTTCTTACACGTGCCGAAGAGGAAAAAAAAATGAAACACTGTACTTTGGACGCAACTGCGTTCGAATTGTACGACTCTAATTTTATTTTCTGCAGCGTAATTATCTTTAATTTCAATGTCAGTGGCAACTCGAAAAAAGTGTTTATATTCGACTTTTATAGCGATTTCAATTACTTCTTATGCCTTTTCAGTACACCATAATTAGCAATTACATATTTTTTTATCATTGAATCTTTATATGGTCTTGCTATTATGCACATCAAAAATATACAGTAAGCTTGTTGACCTCGAATCTCTTTAAAGTGTGAATTAATTAATTGCAAATTAAAATATGGCCTAACATTATTTAAATGTTCAATATTTGAAAGCACGTAACCCCACGTGACGTACGCCTTTATTGATCCCAGGTTTGCAAAAATGGTTAATTATCCATTTTCAATTACTTATAATTACATAAAATAAATTGTAATTATCCTCAAAATAGTTGTATAATTAATTAATACTATAATTAATTATAGTGATAATTACAATTTTCTGTTGTAATTATAAATTATTTTCAGTATAATTAAAATTTATCTATGTAATTATTAATTAATCTAGTAATGTAATAACTAGATTAATCTGCAAATGTAATTAATTAGTTGTAGCCCTGCATGAACCCCTCGAATACGTGAGATATGCCCTTATTGACCCCTCCATTAAATTTTTTAATTTACTTTAAAATTATAATAAAAATTATAAGGGGAGCTAATAATTAATAATTAAATTAATTAATTAATAACAGTATAAATATTAGAAGCCATAGAATAATTCATTAGAATATTTTTGTATCAGAATATATTTGTATCGTTCATTGTTGTCCATCTTGGTTATTCGAGGATTAAATTAAAGACGTTAGAATACCAACCAGTCATTTCAATATATGAGGTATTTTTTTAAGAATGTAGAATAATTCAGTTTTAAGTAATTTTGAATAGTTGGTTATTGATCTAACGTCTTTGGTGATTTTTCATTGAAAGACTAATTTGAAATCGATGATCGAAGTGGGAACATTACCCTTGAGGTATCTGGGTTTGGTTCCAGCTACAGCAGCAGCATCAGCTTCAGCAGCAGTTTCTCAGGCAGGAGTATCAAGCTCAGGAACGACGGCTTGCGGAAATACATGAACAGAAGATGCAGCAACTTAAGGTAAAATTGATTATTTAATATAAAATTCATGATTTAAGATCATTTCATGATTTCAAGATTTCCTATTTAAACATTTGTGTCACTAAATACTGATTACAAAGTAATTCCTCTCTTACATAAGGGGTTGTGCATAAACTACGTTGAGCTTTTGGGGGAGGGGGGGGGGGTTCAGTCAAAACCTACGGATAGTGATACGGATAGTACATTGTTAGCCTGCGCTTGTCAACGCGGGGGGGAGGGGGGGCTAAATATCCGGAAAAATCCTCAACGTAATTTATGCACAGCCCCTAATTGTGCAAATGTGTCTTTACGTTAATAGATTAAATTATTATCAAGGTGTCTAGTGTCTACTTCTACTGTGTGGGAATTTAAGGAAATCTGGAAATTATCCTTGATTTTATTTTTGATGCGAGAAGTGCATTTCCGGTCAAATAGTAATTCCTTAGTATCCTTCAATTTCTTTAAATTTTTTAATTCCCAAAAATCATTAAAATTATCTACATTCTTTTAAAATCCCTTCAAATTCTTTAAAACGATTAAAAATCTTTTGGCAATTCCTAAAATCATTTCAAATATCTTGAAACCCTAAAACCCTTTTGAATAATAAATTGATTGATGATATTGTTTTCAAGTAATTGCTTTTTTTCTACATATTATGTCATGATAAAATAAAAAAAACTTTGAACTGTTTTTACGTCTTTTCACATAAGTTAAATTAATTTCAAGAACCGAAACACTTTGTAGTATTCGAGCAGATGTTCATCTATTTTTAGAGACTAATTAGTCTTGCAACTAAAGCTAAAAATAAGGAATGAGATTCTAAAATAAACTTTGAGATAGACACATGGGTTTTAACACGTGGTCAGGAGTGTTAACACGTGTGTCAAAGGTCACGGGAAAATAGTCGATGAGACAAAAGTGTTTAAAAACTCTATTTGCTCGTGTATATAATATTATAAAATTTCCCAAGCTATTCAATGGAATACCTCCAGTGAATCGACTAAACTATTATGGAGTCCCTCTAATTTTTTTATTTACTGAGCCAAGAATAGTTCGTTCGACGTCCGAGCCTCACTTTGTCCATTCTCGTCCAGCGATCAAAGTTCTTGCGGAATATTCCGTGGAAGAAATCGACTTCTACACTTATCTTTGACACTTGTCTAATGTAATTTATTCTCATAATTTCGTTAAACAAATAAGCTTTCTTTTTTCTTCTCCTTTCCTTTACTGATTTAAAAAATAATTCAAACAACTTTAATTTCCAAATTCTATTCCGAGTGAAATTAAATTTTTTAATTTATTGATCTCGGTACTACCTATGAAAATAATCATAAAAAAAAATTGGAATTTTTTAACCCTGTGGTCGTCGAACTCGAAATGTCTCTCGTTTGCAATTCCGGATGAGTCCAGCCTAGCCAAGCCGGAAGTCGACGGATTGCGGTCAGCCTTTGGATATTTATAGAAACTGTCGTCTCGGCTTGCAGCGAAAACCTGAGACTTTCTGAACCTTCAATTTGCAGAGAAGACTAATCTCGACATTTCTTTATTTTCAAGAACTATGAATTATTTTTATTTAGCAAAACATTATGATTTAAAAAAATAAAATAAATTTAAAGTACTGTAGATCATCAATTTAATTTTTAAATCTTGATGAAGTAATAATTTCCTTTAATTATTTAACTGATTATCACACTCTGAGAAATTAAAAACAATGATAACGTTTATATGATTTTATCTTTTGATATAAAAGAATCGAGATTTATTACCATTATTTTCATTTTATGAGCTCGATGGTCCAGTTCACAGGTGATATTGAGCAGGTGTTGCTCGCACAGGTGTCTCATTTCGCACTGTATCTTGAACACGTGTAAATCGTTTGCGAATTATGGACCTCGTATGTTACTCATTCACCTATAAATTCCATTTAAAGGATTCACGATTGATTTAATTGCCTCTGGAGGTTCGACCTAATTCTATGAAATTGTGGACAGAAATTCAAATTCAAATTGGAAAAGGTATAAAGGATTTCAGTTGATTATCAGTCAATTGGAATCTGTTGAATTTCTATTTCATAATAATTAACTCGATCAGTAATTATCAATAAAAAAATTTGTTAAAATTCCTGCACACTTTTGAATTTTCAGATAAAATCTGACAGATTTTATTTGCCAGAATAGCATAAATATCCAGCAGATTTGAATCTGTAACAGATTTATTTTTTTGTCACCGATTTGCTGATATTGTCATTTTCTGATATTGAGTCACTGATATTCGCCTCTTGTCATTTGTAAATAGAGACGAACTAAAAACAAGTGGACAATAAGAACTGGGTTTATGCCCAGGAACCTGAACTTTCAGAGGGTTCTCTGAATTGTAAAAACAGCACAAGAACTTTCACTGTATGTATTTATAGAACAGTCGAAGAACTAGTTCTATGTTGAAACACAAAGTCGCGAATTACGATTGCCCAGAGCTACTAAAATAAAATACTAAAAAAATCAAATAAACAATTAAAATTGTTATTTTAAATTGAAAAATGATAATTTTAATTTTTAAGATTTCTTATTCAATTTGACTCAGAACTTATTTGACTCAGAAAATATTTATTTCAAATATTTTTTAAATAAAATGAAAATATTTAATTTTGAAGTTAGATTTTAAATTCTTCGTTTTATTCAAAAAGTATCGAAATTAAATATTTTTTCACTCTGTATGCAGTCTTATATTTGAAAAAAGATTAACGCTACAAAGCGAAAAAATATTTATCTATAATTTTCGTTGAGTAAAATGGAGAATGGAATTTTGAGCTTAACACTTGAATCCATCGCCCTTAAATAAAAAATACTTGGATCGAAATGTAGTAAATGTGAGTCTCGAGCTTGAGCTTAATAATAATGAATTCAGGTTACACTTTTGATATCGCAAACTCGTGGAAAATTATCAATTTAGCCGAGTTCTCTCTCGTACATTTCAAATTGATACAGACGTCTTTTAAATTATGTTCACGGATAGTCACATCGTATAAAAGGATTCATTAGCTGCTATAAATTTAATATTTAATTCTGAGTGTCCTTTTAACTCTTAATTAAGGCTTTCAACTTAAAAATATATTTTTTATCACCTTTTAGAATTTTATAAAAGTTTGAATTGAAACTTTTTAGATAAAGTGGGCACTTAAGATAAGAGGATAAAAATAGGATCAAGAAAGGATAGTTTGAGGAAAGCAATCCACTTTACCTTAGCATTATTCTGTAAACGACTCTAAGCTTTACGATACCTTCTTGTTTGTTTCTTTTATTCGTCATGGAAAAATACTAAATTTCCCAGTGGTGTAACTATAGAAATTAATCTCAGGAGAAATACCAATCTACAAATCACTTTTTCTGATGTAACTGGGTAAAAGAAAAATAAATAAACTATTTTTGCCTTTAGAATTGTTTAATGTTCTATTTTCTACGATAAAATATTAATATTTGTTCTTTTGAAAAAGGAAATGATAATAAGTTAATTTTAGCTGAAAAGTTGACTAACATACTTGTCTGAGATAAGTAACTCGCTTGATAAATCCACTCGGTTAAAAATAAATTCCAGTGAAAAACAGAATCCGCGTTGCAAAATCGGTCTTTACCCCCAAATGCCAATTTGTTAGTTTAAACTTGCTTTATTTATTTTAGGCCAAAAAGAGTTTTTTTTTTTATTAAAATTATTTAAAAGATAATTAGTAAATTCAAGAATTTTAATGAGACTTTGTTCCTGTTTCAGCTTTGGGAGCAACAGAAACAATTAGAAGAGCAGAAGAGGGAAAAGGAGATGTTGGAGGCTCTCCGAAAAAAGGACAAACATGATCACAGTGCAGTTGCATCCACGGAAGTTAAACAGCGCCTCCAGGTAATTCTTTTTTCTTTCACAGTATTTGGAATGCAACAAAATTCCGAGTCAGAGTTCTTCAAAACGTCAGTTTTTTAAAATTAAAATACTTTAAAAATTTAAATACTACTTGAGATAAATCATTTAATTAAGACAAAAAGGTAATCTTGATTATAACAGTTGTAAATTATTACAAAATAAAAATGTAGAGTCATGAACCTCGTCATGAACTCTATGACGCAAACTGTTATCGTAAATGTAAACATTCTTATTTTAATGAGATGATTTCTAGTATTACGAATTTTTTTTTATAACCCTCTGTTTACAAAGCTTTTCTGATTGCAGAGTTTCATTGTCAACAAAAAACAAAGGGAGGCTGCAGCTGCAGCTAATGGAGCTGTCCCTGGTTCTCCCGGATACAGGAACTGGTAAGTTATATTTTTTTCAGTTTCACCTCCTACAGACATATTCCATCAGGTTTTATTTCTGATTTAATCTAATAAAATCTTGAATTTAGATCTGTCAACGTCTCCTAATGTTTTCGATCAAAAGCTTTCTATTTGAGTTTCCTTAACTTGTTGACGTCGAGGTTGATGTTTTGGTACTATTCTAAAATAACTCATGGCCTTCGCAGTGACAAACTATAAACTCCCTTATCTTCAATTACATACAGAGATAAATAAAATCAATTAAAATTCAGTTGAGCACACACTAAGGAATTTCCATGGCAATTACGTGACTTCCGACACGTTAACATTTGAGAGAATCCTTTGACGTCTAAGCTTTTGAGTCTGTCAAGAAATTCAATGAACTTTTGATTATTAGTATTCGATCAAGATCGTAGTTGAGACCTACGAAGAATTTAAAAATAAGTCTGATATTATGCTAGTCTATTATTAAATCTTTAGTGGAAAGAATTGAATGCTAACTATGAAAGTTGCATTTGTTTTTAGAAAAACTGATGATTTTTAATTGAAAAGGTTTGAGTAATAAAATTTCCGGATTTTACCGGTTTTTTGGTTGAAGCTATACTCTAAGTAAGATATGTATAATTTAGGATAAATCGTGAAATTATCGGAATATTGATTTTCTGAATTTAGCTTGTAGCGAGGGAGGAGATAAATTATTAAAGTGATGGACATTGAAGAAACTCGTTCGCGTCTCTAATATAACGAATAACGAGAGCAGCATGAATTTATTGGTAGAGAGAACTGAGAAATATCGTCGGGCACAGTCTCGCCAAAGTTAAATAGATAACTGGGCCAGGTTGTGCTATAACCGTTCTCCACCGCCTCCGCCGTCGACGATATGACCATTACGTCCCATGAGAGTGTCTCATTAAATTTCGAAAATTACGATTTGCTTCTCGGTTATGTTAATTGACATTGCCTGTCATTTTGAACAAGCCACTTTTCGCTCGCGTTCACAATTTTCAAGCTGTTAGGGAACTTAAGGGTGTTGGAGTCAAGTTTTAATCTAGAAATTCGATTTCTTCATTTTACTCAGCAAATATTAAATTTGGAATTTTTTCCCTTTGTAGAATTAATTAATTTTTAACTAGAATTATGCGTACAGGGCAAGAAAATATTAATTTCAAATATTTTTTAAATAAAATGAAAATATTTAATTTTGAAGTTAGATTTTGAATTCTTCGTTCTATGCAAAAAGTATCGAAATTAAATATTTTTTCACTCTGTGTGCAGTCTTACATTTGAAAAAAGATTAGCGCTACAGAGCGAAAAAATATTTATCTATAATTTTCGTTGAGTAAAATGGAGAATGGAATTTTGAGCTTAAGACTTGAGTCCAGCGCCCAATTTGGGATAATAAAAATTGGGATAATAATTTGGAAACTAGGAATATTTCCGTATTTCCCAATCGAACAAACAGTTTAGATAATTTTTATCTTATGTCTTTTCCAAAAGAGTGTTTCAATCTTTAAAACGTTGATAGTCAGACTGGTATAATCCAGTCGAGTCTAGTTGAAGATTAAAAGTTAAAGAGAGATTCATCTTATTGAATGATTCTTCTAAATGTTTTTAATTATGGTTTTCAGGTTGCAGTCTCAGTCGGAATCAGGTGGCACACCGAATGCTTCCCACCCCTACCGCATGCCTCAGATTCTGCAGGACAAGTTCGGTGATGATTTCCCTCTTCGAAAAACAGGTAGATAAGTCAAAACCAAAATTCGAGTGTCAACACCATTTAGTTCGAGTGGAATGCCTACTAAAGCATGAATCAGCATTGCCGATCTCCTTTTATTTTTCAGATACTTAATTTATCACCCTTAATTTAATTCTTTTAGTGTCACACAATTTTATTTTCAAATGAAGTTATAAGCAGAATAATGAAACTTACAATTAATTAAAACGAATTTTTTATTAATTGAAACATTGATGTTCCTCGAACAGCAAAGATTTTATCAAAATTATTATCTTACGCTTTCTGTTCATGGTTATTACATTTTACATCCGGGTTTAGTGTAAATAGTTTAACGGTGACGGTTTTTATCTTCTTTTTGTATCATATATTTTTTATAAGGTATCAGGGCTTAATTTTCATATTTTATTGATACGATTTCTAGAATCAGAGGGTGTCTATCAGTCATCATTTCAAGATTTTAAAAATTCAAGAATTTGATCTAGACAAGCTTATTTTAGTCCAAAGCTCTTGAGTTCAATTAAAATCCTCTAACAATAATTGATATCATTCAACTTAAGTTTTGTTTTAAAAATCTCAATTTTTCTAAACAGGCTCGGCTCTAATTCGAACATTTAAAAATAATTTTTTAAAACTATGAAGCAGCTTTCAAATATTCCACCCCTTAAATTAAATTGTCATATTTACGCAAGAAAAGAATCGCTTTTGCGAAATTCAATGCTTGCGTTTCATTTTCCCTGCCAGATTAACGTGCTTGCTGATAAATGTGAATGCAAACGAAAATTTAAATGCAGTTTTAGAAGGTAAAAGAATTACGAAATACTTCTTTCAAATATTTTTCAATTAAAAAGAAGACTTCTTTGGTCATACAGATAGAAAAATTTGAAATTTAATGTACAGTTATTTCTAGATTGATTAAATGATTGAAAAGGAAGGCAAATAAATTTTCGTTGACATTACGTGTTGAAAAGTGTGCTGCTTGTGTGTGTGAACTGTGATTGCGCGTACATTGGTTGAAAAAAAAAATTCGACTGGTGTACCTGTTATCTGGTACGATGACTAACCCTGGCTAAATCGGCCAGCCTCGGAGCCTAATCTGCTGAAGGTGCGACTAAAGCAGCGTGTGATGGAGAGGAACATGGCCGCGTCCAGAAATTCACCCCTTATGGCACGCAGGAAGGACCGACTACTGTCGCACCTCAAGCGGAAGTCACTCCTAGCAAGTACGTCCTCAATTATGCATTAATTGACCAATATGCTATAAAAAAGCACAAAAAAATTAAACCCCAGTACACTTTGTCATGAAAATTAGAATCTCGCATCTAAAAATGCTTTTTATTTTTTATTTTTTATACCCCAACGAAAGTTAGAGTACAATTGCAAAGTAAAATGAATTTGATCAAGAACAATTTAAACTTTAGGACAGATAAAAAGTACAATTCAGAAAAGTGCAATTTTTAAAGGATTTATTCTTTCGATTCTAAACTCTAATAAAGAAAACGGGAGCGAAGGTTTGACGATGGCCTGTTTCGATTTTGTTGCACCTGTTTTTGATTAATTGATGTGAATTGACTTTGCTAGTGTCTAGTAACCGCATGGACAGATTATTAACACGTAGTTTTACTTATTCCAAATTCTATTTCCAAAAAAGCATCATTCCAGTTCTACATCGTCTCCCATGCAATTGTAAAAAGAATATCGCCTTGAGTCTGTTACACTGAAAAAATTTCAGAGTCATCCAAAGGGAATAAAGGAAAATTCAAAATTTATCATCCACTATCACAAATTATTGTTTGTTAATATTAAAAAATGTGTAAAATGTCGTTGGTGTGAGCGGTGTATCCGGATTGCTTAAAGCCTATCGACTGTTGAAAATTTTTGCTGTTCAAAACCACTCTCAAATTGCATTAAAACTTGCTCTAAAGATCTATCTAAAAGATCGACGAATTAATGAATACTGTGATTAATTTCTATAGAAATAGTTCAGTTTAATTAGATTAACTTAATTTAATTCATATCACACTAAGAGAAAAGATTCTGAACAATTTGCCTCTCAAATCTCAAAAATTCTGAATTAAAATCTTCTAATTAGAAATCCGGAGAGACAATTTTTTCAGTGTAATCTAAATGTTTTGTTGCGAGGTTTGAAAGTTGGAAGTTTCATGGGAAATCGATTCTTTTAGATTCTGGCAGCAATCCTGAATCTGGGTCTAATTCACCACCAACAATGAACAATTCCCAGTCAAGTCCTACAGCCGGAAGCAGTACGCCCATCCAAGAGGTGAGCTTAAATAAAAAAAAAAATTAAAGCTTAAGGAAAAAATTGAAGACGATCGTAATGGTGGTAAATTCATGGAGAAAGATTGGTGTCATTATCCAAGGGTCGAATTTAGAACCACTTCCTCAGCTTCTCGAATTACGAAGTCTAATAAATTGCTGATCCTGTTACCATGTCGGCGATTGCGCGCTTAACCAAGTATTCCTAATTCCTTTAATTTTTCAGAGAAAAATTTTCATTGACACCTTCAGCAAGCGTTTTGCTAATATTTTTTAATCATTTTCTACTTTTAGGAAGGTGAAAATGCTCAGTATGGAAGTCCACTAACCAGCAATAGTCAGCAGGGAAGTCTTTCAGATCTTTCCCTCTTTAGTTCACCGTCCATGCCCAATATTTCCCTGGGTCGACCTCATGTTCCATCCAGCTCGACGGTAACTATATTTTACTAATACGTAGGTATCTAAACATCCTTTTATGTGAAATCATTAAACCACCCTGTTTTAAAGAAATTCAATTTAATTTTAATGTACATACATAATTCTGAAAATTTTCAGAGTGGTACAAAGTTGGCACCAGTCTCAGAAGCTGAGGTCAGAGCAGCGTTCACCGCCCGTTTGGGGATGCCACTTACGGGTCAAATGTTGCCCGGAACTCTGCCATTTTATCCATCCCTCACAGTGATTGAAGGCGAACCAACGTACGTTCACAAGCAAATGCAAAATTTGGAACAAGCGATAGGCAATAGGCAACATCCAATGTACGGAAATCCAATTACAGACATTCAAGTAGCTCACGCAAGACTGCATAAGGCTGGTCACCGGACTTTAGGTAGTATGTTCTCTCTTTGTTCACCATGTTTTATTCTCGTGAAATGATCTTGGAAGGCAGTCCTTTTGGAAAAACAGTCCAAACGTAAATTGAAAAAATCAGAAGAGGATCGCGATTATCTATAATAATTCGAGGAAATTTACTTCCGAGACGTGGCACGTACTTTAAGGCCTTTGGAAACCAAAAAAGTATTCATAAAATCGATGTGTTCAAATTACAAAGTGGATTGAATCTTAAAAATTCCACAAGTTAGTTTCTTGTCGTTTGGACACGAATGTATCTTTTACCTGAGTATAAGTTGAAGAGTTCAAAAGGCCTTAAAATGTTCTGTTCTAAACTTAAATCTAACGTTTGGTTTTCTTCTTTCTTGCTGGTATTTTAGGTAGAACACAATCCGCCCCTTTGCCTCTGGGGCATCCAATGCTCCAGAGTGGGATGATAGCACCACCGACTCATTATGAAGAGTACCTGGTTGAGAAGCAGTTGCATGATCAGCAGCAGCAAGCACACAATTATCTAAAGCAGCAAATCCGTCAGACGGTTCTAACTCGTGTTGGATCCAGAGGACAGGCCAATCAGTTGGATGAGGCTCCGGAAAGCGAAGAATCAGAAGTGATAGATCTGACTGGGAAAAAGGACCTGCAGGAGGAGAGTGAGATCTCTAAGCAACAAAGAGATCGGGAACAGTTTCTACAACAGCAGAGGGATCTTATGATGCGACACACTCTACAGAACGAATCCACGGCCTATTCTGGCAGTAGGAGTACTCAAACTGCTAGGCCACTCTCCAGGACGCTCTCTAGTCCTCTAGTACATTTAGGTAAGATCTAAAGATCTTTGTAAGATTCTTACAAAGGTACAAACTCAATCAAAACTCATGAAATTAAATTGAAAAATGTTAGTAATGAATGATGATGATTACAGGACCTCAAGGAGGTGGAGGAGACGTTTTCGCCCGGGGCTCGCCACACCGACCAACCACTGGTCTAGCCTACGATCCCCTAATGTTGAAACACGCCTGCGTCTGTGGTGAAACAGTCAGGGGTCATCCTGAACATGGAGGCAGGTTACAGAGCGTTTGGGCCAGATTATCTGAAACCGGATTGCTGCAACGCTGCGATCGCGTTCGATCACGAAAGGCCACCCTCGAGGAAATCCAGACCTGCCACAGCGAAGCACATACTCTTTTATTCGGTGAGACTTACCGAAGATACCTTCCTTGTTGACGTCAAAACCACCAGTTAGTAACGAATCTGCACTGAGCACAGGCTTTCTCCTACAGTCAGTCTCAAACTCAACTGCTGAGAATTTCAGTCTTCTGACTTTCAATGGCGCCGTCCTCGGCTGAAATATTCGGAGTTATTAATATTTAAGTTATTATTTATTACCATTACGAGACCTAACACTACCAAAGGTTCGCACGTTTAATGGCCATTACCGTGTTCAAACTACAAGAGGAAGTTGTCACGTCTCGTAACGGTAATTAATTAAATACTGAGTTATGTGCAGCTAATCATTAAATTTTCCGCTTCTCTCACTCATCTAATCATCAGGTACACCTACCCAAATTCTTACACAGTAGAGGACAGTTGTCGGCGCCACTACGTGGCTTGATTTATAAAAATGCCTACACTCTAATCCTCAGCCGTCGAATATCTTTACCTTTAAAATTAATCATGTGCTTCGAATCTAATTAGATTGTTTCAATTATAGGCACAAATCCTCTAAATCGACAGAAGCTGGACATGTCGAAGCTCTCTCAGTTGCCGATTAAGAGTTTCGTGCGGTTACCATGTGGAGGTGTTGGGGTAGATTCAGACACCACGTGGAACGAATTACATACTGCGCCCGCTGCTAGAATGGCTGTTGGATGCGTTGTTGATCTCGCTTTCAAGGCCACAATGGGAGACATCAAGAATGGCTTTGCCGTAGTCAGGCCGCCAGGACATCACGCAGAAACTAATCAGGCAATGGGCTTCTGCTTCTTCAATTCCGTCGCCATCGCTGCCAAACTGTTGCAACAGAAACTGGATACGAAGAGAATAATGATTTTGGATTGGGTAAATAAACTTCTCATTAATATTCCTATTGAGAATTTGGCTAATAATCCATTTTACAAACTGACAACACTGTCAGAGATATACAACTAATTTTGATAACAAAATTTTATAATTTTTGCAGGACGTTCATCATGGAAATGGAACTCAGCAGATGTTTTACGACGATCCGAGAGTTTTGTACGTTTCGATACATAGGCACGACGACGGAAACTTTTTCCCAGGAACGGGTGGTCCAACCGAAAGCGGAACAGGTGAAGGTCTGGGTTACAATGTCAACGTAGCTTGGTCAGGTGGTCTAAACCCTCCAATGGGAGACGCTGAGTATCTCGCGGCATTCCGCACGATCGTAATGCCCATCGCCAAGGAGTTCGACCCGGATGTGGTGATTGTTTCTGCGGGTTTTGATGCGGCTATTGGTCATCCAGCACCCCTAGGTGGTTACAAAGTTAGTCCAGCTTGTTTCGGACGAATGACGCAGGAATTGCTCACCTTAGCTGATGGAAAAGTCATTCTTGCTTTGGAAGGCGGTTACGACCTTGCGGCAATTTGCGACTCGGCCCAAGAATGCGTGAGAGCTTTACTTGGTGATGATCCTACACCGCTTCGAGAGGAAGAGCTCACAAGGGCGCCTTGCCAAAACGCGATTGATACGCTACAAAAGACTATCGCCATCCAGGTAATTAATTTGAGCTTAATTTTTAAATATTTTTGCCACACTGTGATTTATTTATAAAAAATGTAAAACAATATTTTGATATATTTTTAGATGTCGCATTGGCCATGTGTTAAACTGGCTGCACACACTGTGGGTATGAGTGCGATAGGGGCAAGTCAGAAAGAGCACGATGAGACGGAAACCGTATCTGCGATGGCCTCTTTGTCCATGCAACAGCCTACAAATCTCACGTGAGAATTTAATTATTATCTATTGAGTAATTGAATATTGCTTACAATTATATATTTATTTCAAATACCATTTTCTTCTCGGACCAAATTTTTACAAAGTTTATTTTCTATTTATAGAACCACACCTGAACATTCCCGCGAAGTTTCCGAGGAACCAATGGAGCAGGATGAAGCCAAATGAGGAGAAATTCAGTAGTGAATAAATTTCTGTCAATTTGTCGAGTAAGGCATTGTACTTGTTTTCGACAAAGCTTCTTGAAAAAAAAAGCTTACAGGTCGAAACAGGGCAATTTAAACGTATGAAAACGTTTCTTTGAGAAACTATCGCAGGATCTTGGCATGAAAGCCATTTTGCGTCAGTTGTTTCTCTGAAACTTGAGCAAGTACTTAAAGACTTACTCAAAGTATAAGCAACACTGCTTGCTTTTTACTTAAATGAAAGAAGGCCTCGAATCTTCGAAAGATCGAGTGTTCGCCATTTTTGTAATATTTCCAGTTGGAGGAAAACGTTACCCTAAAAAAAAACTCATGATACATTTCTAATCGAGTTATGGAGTCTTTATAGACTCAAAGAGTCTAAACAATTTCTTTTGCCCTGAAAGGTACTATTTGGCTTATTGATATCGCGCAGATAGGCATAAGACAAAAAGTTTGAAGCTCTATAATGATGTAATTGTGACACTAATGTTTCAGGGAAAATAATATTTTAACTGGATCGCGGGTCGATTATCAGGCACATTTTCTAGTACAAGAATGAACAATTTTGTAGAAATGAGCGTAAAACTTTGTAATTGTATGTTTAGAGAAAAGTACGTTTTTTATTCGCCAAGTCTGGTCTTAAATTCTACCTGGGAACGAACGGTATTCTTAGTTAGATACGGAATTGTGTCTTATAGCAACAACGAATGATTACGATACCTCGAAATCAGAACTTTCAATCCAAGTTTCAAAAACTATTTTAACATCGGGAATTCTTGAATGTGGAGAATAAAATAAAAGGTTATACTAAATGTTTGCGTGCTTAAAAAATTGTGACAAACGTTGATTTGAAGAATCTTGCTCGATAAAGTTCATCTTTATAAGTCACGTTTATAAATAATGTTAATAAATAATGTTAATAAATAATGTGTATATATAGCGTATATAGATATTTTATGTATTCGAGACCAGGTTTTGAGCTCTGATTTGCATCTGCGATGTAATAATTGGCTCGAGAAAAAGTATGAGAGGCGAATGAATTCATAAAAGACAATAGAGTTAGATTTTTCAGTGCTCTGCCGTCCGCGCAGAGGCTCTTGCGCTTCGTGCTGGTCACTGGCGTACAATTCCCTCCTTTTTTTGTGAATATAACTTGAGTTTTTCGAACATTCTGTGCTGTTCCTATTTCAGCGGGGAACTTGAATAATTTTTGTATAATTAAATCAGTAAGCCGTTTCGTGTGAAAGTCATTGTAAAGGGATGTAAAGGTGTGATTGCTGTTGATCGTGAGGAGAAGGCAAGCAACGAGTCGTTGCTCAAACGTGATTCTTCTTAGATTACTTGGTTTTTCTGCTGCGAACAAAGGCTGGTGCGATTTTTGTGATATTTTGTAAAAAGTCTAATAAGCTACGGTTATTAAATGAACGAGTGTGAGAGTGATAGAGCGCGAGAGAGAAAAGAATATACTTGAGATACAAGCATTTATTTTTGTGTCATGCATTTTACGAAAAAAAAGTTTATTATTAAACGAATTACAAAAAATATATATGAATATATATGAATTTTGAAATACAAAGAATTATATATATTATATATGAATTATAAAGTATATATTAAATATATATGTATATTGTATATCTATACACTGGTAAAACGACAATGAGGTCGTTCGACGAGAATCTCAAAGTGTCTGTCGTTAAATGTTGAGAAAAAAAATTAAATCATCCTGAAAATTCAGCGAAAAAGCGACTCGTGCGAGAACTAAGTCCAGCCTATGTTGTGTGTACGTGGTATAAAGTGTAATATGACTAAAATAT
This sequence comes from Synergus itoensis, assembly GCA_904066005.1. Classification (NCBI taxonomy): domain Eukaryota; kingdom Metazoa; phylum Arthropoda; class Insecta; order Hymenoptera; family Cynipidae; genus Synergus; species Synergus itoensis. Next base: position 472,265 of record CAJFCP010000101.1, on the reverse strand, counting down.
GACAGCCGTTAGCTAGGTGTAAACTGTTCTGTCACAGCGCTCTGTAGCGAATTATTAATTAGGAAGTTAGGCTGTATTTAAAGAAAAAAACTAATGTCTGATGCCAGTCGCAATTAAACTGGATTCAGATATGGAAAAGAACTTCATATTTTGAAGGCCTAGGAATTTATAGAAATTGTTGCTCCGGTCGAAGTTCTTTTTTTGTTTTGTAATTCGGATTGATGTTGCATTGGTGCGTACCAGTATGTATACCAAAAGCTTTAAGTGAATCTTGTTTGAAGCGACAGAAACTCGTGACATTCCGGTATCATTCGTAAACACATTGATACAAATTAGGTGTAAAGTGTGAGAGAAAGAAAGAATTAAGCTACAATGAATATTAGGCGTAAGTGACACAAGCCCATATTATGTTATTGAACGTGCACGAAGTAATGTCTATATTACGTACAGTTATAGTCATACATTTTTTATGTATATAAATGTATCTTCTAAATTAATTTTAAATAAAAATATAGTCATTGTGTTAAAGGGTGAGTTTCTTTTCTCCGTTCTTATCCTGTGATAGTGATACCAACATCTATTATAGCTACTTGTTTTAAATCCACAATCTTTAATTATTTAACCGATATAGAACTTTTTTCACTTATATAATCAAATTGTAAAAAGAAAATATGTTTTAAGGAAATCATTCTATTAATTTGAATTCATTTTAAACTTATAAAATAGTAAATTTGAAATATCATTTTTCATTAATGAGCCAATAAATCACTTTAAAATGTTTATGTTTTTTAATTCGAAAAGAAGAAAGTTTATATTTTCTTCTTCGTTGTTTTTAAAAGCAATGAATTTAAAAAGTTGAAATTTTAAAACCCGGAAGTACACTTTACGTAACGTGTAGCCTCTTGCGCATGCAGTGCTCCAAACGCGGGCCCCGAACTCTACTGCGCATGTGTCGCACTCGACATCCGATTGGTTGCTATTCGCGCGTAATTTGAAATGCATAATATTTTTTAGCATTTCA
>CAJFCP010000101.1:445919-459119 GCA_904066005.1 Synergus itoensis | reverse complement strand
TAATATTTATTTTAATTCATATTAATGTTCTTTACCTCCGAGCTGCTTCAGGAGTAAGCACGTTTTCTTCAATCGTTTCTGAGTTGCTGGGCTGTTCATCCCCAAGTTGGGGTCCAAAAACCATTCTTCTTGTAGGCACAACTAAATCAATCAGGCTGAAGAACGATATAAAAACTTAATCTTGTCTCAATAATTCAAATAAATTTGATTAAATATTGTAGTAATATATAATACTTATTACTTATTTGAATTCGAATTATTGTTCTCTACCTTCGATCTGTTTCAGGAGTTTGCACATTTTGTTCAATCGTTTCTGAGTTGCTGGTCTGTTCATCATCAGGTTGGGGTCCAAAATCCACTCTTCTTGTAGGCACGGTGCAATCAGATTGTTGTATTCTTCTTGGGTTAACTGGTTGCTCATCGACGGGTTCAGGTTCGAATAGTATTGGTACATCGCAACTTCTGGCTGGGCTGAAAAAGACAATTAAAATATAGTCAAACCAAAATTCCTAGTACAAAACTTATTCTTTATATAAAAATCATATTAATTTACAGAAACTGTTATCGAAATTTTCTTGACTTTTGGATAGGACAAAGTTATTTGTTTTTCATATTAATTTTTATACATTCTTTACCTTCGACATATTTCTGATTTTTCCACTTTTTGTACTTTTGTTTTTGAGGGACCAGGTTCATCCTCATCTGTGGTTTTATTTGATAAGCTTTGAGAATAACGTACGGCATAAGGATTGTTCGTTGTGCTGAAAAATAATAATATATCTTCTTAAGACTTAATTCGATAAAATATTTCTTAAGCTAAAAAAGTTAAATAAAATCTGCTAAATCCTTGTTAATTTATTGTGGTTTTAATATCAAATTTGTTAACCTTTCATTGTCTTTAGAAAAACTAGCTGAATCTTGCTTCCGCATTGTTTTAAGATTAAAATTAGGATCAAAATCAACTTCAATTTTCACTTAAATTTTGCACTTATCGCTGAAATTATATTCTAAATAAATAATTACTGAACTGAGCTATTTAAAATAATTGTGTACGTACATCACGGAAATATAGGAACTGTTAAAATGATCTGTAATATTAATTGTCCTTAGAATTGAAAACGGAAGATTCACAACAATGGAGTATCTTGTTATTATTATGAGAATGACTAACTTATTCAATGTCAATGAAAAGGTTATTCAAACAAAATAGACAAATATTCAAACAAAATAGACAAATATTCAAACATAGAAGCAAATAAGAAAAAATTACGTAATGATCCAGAACAGTTGGACGAATTTAATTTCATGCCTTTCAGACAAATTATAATTAATATCTATATGAAAGATGATAAAGAAATCCGGAAATTTTCTTTGAAAAAATACGTAAAACGTTCATTTTCTTTCAGAAAATCATCATTGGAATTAATTTTGTTGTATTACAACTTCTTTAACATTTATACAAGAATCCAAAACCATTGTAGTCGTAAGGCATGTTTTATTCCTTTAAAATGCACCGCCTTAGAAGCAGCATGTGAAGTTTTTTTCGAAATATGTAAAAACAATTCCGAATTCTGTCTCCCTGAAGGAACATTTTAAATTAAAAGACTTCAGTTAATTATCAAATTTATATATGTATATATAATTATTATAGTATACTCAGAATGTAAAGATGTTAGTAAAAAAGTGAATTTAAATTGCAAAATGAATTCTTAGACCCTTCTGAATCAATCATATAAATAATATTCCACATCTCTAAATCCCCTAATCCAAATTTTAAAAACAAAGTGTTCTAAACACTTTATTGTTATTTAGTTTTTGTTTCGTCCTACTGAAAATTCCTATATAGGTTCCTATGTCTTTCCCTATGTAAAATCCTAATGACAATCGAAGCTTCAATGAATTCAACCAGTTAAATTCAAGGCCTCTGCATTTGTTTACGAAAAAGTTTAGGACTTCAGGGCCTTTCTTTTGCAAACCTTGGTGTGCGCCATAATTCTCTTTATTCCCTGTCAGGATAGTAGTTGATAGTAGTTGACAATTGACATCGCTACATTGACACGCATGAATCAATAATTTAATGCACCTTTCTACTCTTCCCATAATCTCCGCCTGTATAAACATGACAAAATAAAAGTAGGGAAAATATAAAAACTTGATGATTTACATACAACATTAATACGTACAGATTTCTGATTTTCTGTATGTATCACTACGTATTTTTTCACTTTGTCGGGGTTAAATGAAATCTTTAACATTTCAGGAACGTCCTTCAAAATCTTCAAATATTTCTCGAAAAGCTGCAAAAAGCTGTATAAGTACACAACACAGTACCATCTTATGTTATAGATGGCACCCTTACGTTTTTTTAAAATAACGGTAAATGTAAAAAGCCGGTGAAGTGACACAAGTGACATGAGTGCGACACTAATGCCCATACAGTTGCGAGGCAAAAAGTATATAAATATATATTTATGTTATAAAGAATGTTGTGTTATTTGGTGTTAACATTTATACAACTTTAAAAGAATCGCAGACGATCCAGAGAAAACCATGAAATCCGCGTAAGTTTAGAAAAATATTGGGAACGAAAATTTTGTCTCCTAACCTACGATCTATGACTCTTCGGTCTTTAGCTTGAATTATACTTCTAATTGTTACTATAGAAATTTATTTTTAAGTTCTTTCTTATTAATATTTCAGACGTTCAAAGCCACTATCATCTGCAAGAAAGCCATCAAGTCGGATCAGGTTCAACAACAATAATGATGTTCAGTCCAAAGCCCCAGTGCAAGTTTTCTGTCGTTTACGGCCGATGCAATTTTCCACGGAGTTATCTTGTATGAAAATAATTTCTGATACAACGATAGCAATCATTCCACCAGAATCAGCGGCAAATTTTCGCACCGTCACTAGTAAGGAAATCCAAACTGTCTTCACACGTGTCTTTCCGCCAGATGTTCCTCAACGAGAAGTTTTCAATATAGTAGCACTTTCACTTATTGAAAATTTAATTCAAGGCAAAAATAGTTTGCTTTTCACTTATGGAATAACTGGGAGCGGAAAAACATTTACAATGACAGGAAATCAACAGGAAAGCGGAATCATGCCTCGTTGTTTGGACGTTATTTTTAATAGTATCGCAAACTATCAGGCAAAAAAATTTGTTTTTAAACCTGATAAACTGAATGGATTCGAAATTCAGACCGAAAGTGATGCCATGCTCGATAAACAGAAAGAACTTAATTTTGGAATGATGACTCCACGAAGTGGGCGGATAAGAACGTTAGTATAATTCGATAGTTGGAAAAAAATTTTCATGATAATAAAGGAAGACTTATGAATATAATATTTATTATTTTCCAGACGTAAAGTTGACAGCGACAGCGATAGCAATCCAACAATCCTACGGTCAGAGGAAGATTCTCAAATGCTCCAGGTGGATCCGGACAATGTTTACTCCGTTTTTGTTACATATGTTGAAATATATAACAACAGCGTCTACGATTTGCTAGATGAAGAGGATCCTCGATCAAAGTAAATAAAAAATAACTGAATTTAAAAAGGTATGATTTATTGTACTTTTTTTAAATAACGTAATATATTTGTATATTTTCAGAATCATGCAGAGCAAAATTCTGCGAGAGGATGGCAGTAAAAATATGTACGTCCACTCAGTTACGGAAGTTGAGATAAAAACGACAGAGGAAGCCTTTGAAGTTTTCCAAAAAGGACAAAGAAAGCGGCGAGTTGCACACACTGCTCTCAATGCAGAGTCCAGCAGATCTCATAGTGTTTTTACAATAAGACTCGTTCAGGTAAAACTATTATGTTTATTGCATATATTTATTGCAATATATTTATTTATTGCATTTATTTGCAATATTTATTTATTGCATATTTATATAACTCTTTATGAATTTAATTTGATGATTGATTTTTAGGCCCCTTTGGATTGCGACGGTGAACAGGTAATTCAGGATAAGCGAGTTATGTGTATCAGTCAACTGTCCCTGGTAGATTTAGCTGGTAGTGAGCGAACGAATCGTTCCAAAAATACTGGACAACGATTGCGAGAAGCGGGTTTGTTGAAAAATCATGTGCTCAATCTAAATACAAATCAATCAATTTTTATTCAATTTTATTAAGTCCACTTTTAAATCCTTTTCTTTTAGGAAATATTAACAATTCTCTCATGACCCTGAGATCTTGTATAGAAATTTTGAGAGAAAATCAAATCAATGGTACGAATAAAATTGTACCATATCGCGATTCAAAACTGACTCATATGTTTAAAAATTACTTTGATGGGGAAGGTCAGGTCAAAATGATTGTTTGCGTTAATCCTAGAACAGAGGACTATGATGAAACTATCGTAAGTTTATTTCACAAGCCCGTAAAGTACCCATTTATATTAAATTTTTCACTACTAAATTTCTGTTTATTTGCAGCAAGTTATGAAGTTTGCAGAAATGACTCAAGAAGTTCAAGTCGCACGAGCTACAGGATCGAAATTAGATTTAGGTTTCACACCTGGAAGGCGACAGGCAAACAAAGTAATATTATCCTCCTAGTCTTATTCTTTTAATTTAATTTAATGACTATTCAATTTTTATTTTTTTTAAATATTCTTCCAGATATTTAAAGAAGCTCGTACCAGGTTGGAGAAAGAGAGACCAGAAGCTGCTGATCTGGAAATCGACCTGGGTCTTGTTTACAGGTTATTGTTCATAAAATTTTAACTATTTAAATTAACCTTTAAAACATATGGATTCTATCTTTTGTGGTTTTTTAGCCTTGGAGGACCATTTCCCGAATTGGAGGTCACTCGTCCTCACAACGATGAAATTATCACAAACCTTATACAGTTTCTGGAACAAAGAATCAATAAACGCAATATGCTTTGTGCAGACCTTTACGAAAAACGTAAGTATTCTTTTCTACTTTAATACAAATCGAAGGAAGAGATTGCCTATTTAGGAACTTTCTTCTTTTACAGAGACTGACTTCAGGAAAATGCTCCTGAAAATAGAGGAAGAAAATATAAGTCTGAAAGTGGAAAATGCTTCTCTGAAAGCTTATCATTCACAGCAAAATAGAAAGGTTAAAATTTCAGTCTCTCAATCATCTACATCATTAGTCTTTCTCATTATAACAAAAAATATTTATTATAGGTTTCTGCTCTTCAAGATCACATCGATAAAGCAGAGACCCAGATTGACAGTCTACTCCGCAAACTAAACAATGCAAATGACAGAATCAGAGGTTTACAGCAAGAAGTGCGTTTAATTTCATTTAAAATTTTAATTTCTGTTGTTCAGATACGTAAAATCTATAATAGTACAATCTATTTTTTTAGTTGCAAGATAAAGACATGGCTCTAAATCAACAAATGATAGAAAAGCAGAAGGTGAAACAAAAATACAACAGTAAAATTCAAGCCGAGACGGAAAAAATGAACAGAGAATTAGAAACGAGGATACGATCAGAACACGAGCACCTTCAGGTAATTATAAAATGGTATAAATCATTATTTCCAAATCAAACTAATTAATTGAACTAATTAAAAACTCTTCTCTTATAGAACCAAATAAAAGAAAAAGAAGAGAAGATTCAAACAGCAAGAAAAATTCTGATTGACGAAAATGGGTTTAATTCAATATTAAGTGAACAAAGAGACTCGATTCCAGTTACTTCTAATGAAGGTGGTGATGCTTTGACTGTGAAAACTCCTGGAAGAATGGATTTTAGGTCAAGAAAGGTATAAATTGAATTTATATTTTTTTAACCGTCCTAATTCTCTATTCATTGGATTATGGTTTTACAGGACAGAATTGCGGTTGCGAATTCAAGATATCGACGGTCTCAAAGCGCTGATAAATGGTTAGATCATCGACCTGGAGCAATAGTCCCAGTGGCAACGGTTCTTCAACCTCTGATGCGAAGGAGAAGGAGCGTCACGCAATTGACGAGTCCTGGGGAAATCACTGACGGCGCTTCCAGATATTGTCTCGTTGCCCAGGAACAGGATTCAGAAGGGGAATTGGAGACTAAACTATATAAGGTGGACATTGTTATTAAAATGAGACAGGTTCCCATACATAAGTAATCCATCATGTTTGACTTTAATAAGCCAGTATGTAATTCGAAATTTTCCAATTGTGTCTTTAGGGTGATATTGTTCCAACAAGTGGAGGTGGTGCTCAAGTTGTCTTTAACGACGTTGAACGTCTGAAGCAGATGTCTCCAACAAATAGCAGAAAACGAAGTGGAGCTTGGACAGTTCAATCAAATTCTGAGCAGAGCTACAATACCGAGTCTAGTACTAAAAAACCTCGAGTTTAAGTCTGGAATAGTTAAATTTATTAACAAGTTCATTAGGCTATCATTGCTTGTATATTTATTAATATATTTTTTTCTTATCTTCTGACGATTGTAATTTATAGTCTATTACATTTTATAATGAGATCACTTAATTCATTTTTTTATTAAGAGAGAAAACTAAACTTCAAGGACATTATAAAATTACTAGGAAAATGTAAAAGGATAACGTGAAGAATTCGAGTTAAATTCAAAACTAATTTATTTTCGCACGTTATAATAATATTAAAAATATTAGTTATAATTAAAAACAACTATGATCACGTTGTATCAAAATAAAGGTTTTTTTTTCAACTACAGCTCAGGATCCACCCTTACTATCAAATGTTTTAAAAACTTCTCTCGTTTATTATTTTTTTACAAGCGTTTGTTTCTCTACGTGCTTGTTTCTTATAAAATTAAATACAGAAAACTCATAGAGTAATTTTATGCGACAGGTTTGTATTTAGGTATAGCTTGAAAAGTACAACTTCATGCAATGATTCTAAAATCTCACTGTAAATTTCATAAATAAAAATTATACAGCTATACATGCGTACTTTTTTTACCGTAATGAAAATAATAGAAGAAAAAATTAACAATAATATCGTCGTAAGAAATCGTTTCTAAACTTTTGAAACATTGATAACGGTTTGTTTTGAATATTTGTTGTCGCAAAGTGAAGTGAACTAGTACAATGATAACACTTATAAAAAATAAGCATATCTGCATTGAAAATAATATCGTGCTTAAAATTCATATGTGTAAACAGTAAAGCACGGGAGCCAACAAATCCTTAATTTATGGGTCACCAATTATTCGAAGACACTTTTCAATTTACATGTTGATAATCAATTAATTAAAATAAAGCGAGACTGACTTTCATCAGGAGGGACAACGTGGATATCTTAAGAACTAGCAGTACTGACTAAACTTAAAAAGAATATTTCAGTTACGAATTATAATACATCGATATTTATTACAACTTATATAATATAAAATTAATAAGAGAATGTGTAAGTGAAATTTCAAAGCATGCTGATACCAAATGCATTTAAAGCTTATATAAAAAATAAGTTATTTTTTAGATTTTTAGAAATATTTTTTGCCATTTGTTTCGTCTGAGAATGTTGAGTTTAATACGAGTTTATGCAGAGTCAAATTGCCAAAGATCTTTCATATAATTTCTCTACTTACAGATAAGTTTTATAATAATTTGAGGCAAGTCATGAAAGCCCTGAAGCTATTGTCCTTTGCATCAGTTTTATTGTCATTCGAAGTCATTTATTTTGGAAGTAGAAAATTATTTAGCTCATATTTTCAAATCAGATCAGAGATTCACTCTAAAAAATAAAAACTGAAAAAATTGTTTGGCTACTCTTAAATTATAAAATGGAATGTTTAATGAATAGATAACTAATAAAATAGAGTTAAAAAGAAATATGTCTTGAAAATTTGAAATTATCTTCCAAATATCGAATTCGCTGATTCATTCAAGTGAATATTTCAAACCGAAATTATACTTTCGAGTTCGGTGCTTATTCAAAAGAAATAGGAAAAAAAGATACAAAAAATAGGACAAGCAAGAGTATTTAACCGATAAATACGAGAAATTTGAGCTACCATAAATCGTCGAATTTAATACTTTAAGCCTTTAATTCTTTTATTAAGAATAAAGGTAACCTTTTATAGAATCTAAATAAGAAAATGAAATGTGAAGTAAAAGTAAAGAATTACGCGCTAAGACACAAAAAAAATAAATAAAAATGAGAATGTAAAAATTATTCTTGAGCCTTGATGCAATGAAAATTGAATCAAGAAGATCTGCAATTTTACTCTGCATACTGTATTGTGCGATGAAAATTTTTTGTTGCTTATGAACTAGAATTAACGATATCACAAAATAAAAAGGCATCAATGGATACCGTACCTCCGATAACAGTTTTCGCTTAACTTACTTTTTTCGAGTGTGACTTCATCATATAACACTTAGAAATTCGTAGCGCTTTGACTTCGATTTACTTGTTTACCTAGCACTCGCAAAGACGTCCTTGTTGGCGTTGGACGTAACTGGTAACCCTCAGAGTTGTTATTTATGGAAACATTTATCGAATCATTCAAAGCGGATAAATTTGGAGCAATCGTCTTCAAACATTTCTTCGCCTCTTCGAGCTGTTTAAACATAATCTCCCTCTTCAGTCTCTCAGCGTTAAGTTCTCGGAATAGTTGTTCTTTGGTTTTATTGGCGAAAGGGCACAATACCCTGTGCTGGATGAGACAAATCGCTGATGGCCTTCTTTCAGGATCAGGGTGAACCATAAGCTGAAATTGATAAGATATTTAGTTTTAAATTTATAATGCTCAATTAAACTGAAATGAATCTGATTTTAAAATGAACAAAAAAACTGAAAACAATGTAAAAAGATAATAATTACCTTAAGCAGGTCATTGAGATCCCTGCTATACTTCGTCAGTTCCGCCAGCTCCCCATTCCTAATTTTGTGCCATTCAGGTCCATTTTTTGGCAAGGGTCCACCTCCTCCAGCTTCATAAACCGTTAATCCTAAAGCAAAGATGTCCGCCTTGGGGAGGTGTGTGAAGTCCTCATGAAGGATTTCCGTTGGCAGGTACCGACAATCCCCTTCCTCGACCTGTGGATTATTTATCGAGGTTACATGTCCCAAATCACCGATCTTATAAGTAATTTCCTCTTCCTCTTCAATCGACTCCTCTTCATCGAATCCATCATCTGCAGAGTCGTAGTTCAGAGCAGACATTCTTTTCTCTTTCGAAATAAAGATGTTCCCTGGTTTAATATCCATGTGAACGAGTTGCATGCCATGTATATACCTGAGACCTTCTGCCACTTGCAACAACAACTGTCGTAACTCCTGCTCAGAAAAGAATTTCTTTGCATCCTGGAGATTTGTTATCGCATCCGCTAGACTACCACCGTTGCAATATTCATTCTGGATGATCATGTGATTATCTTCTGCCCAGGCAGAATAATAACGCACCACGTGTTGGTGTTTTCCAAGAACCGCATGAGCATGCACTTCATTTAACGCGTTCTTTTCGTTGACACTCCCAGCCATAGCTACTGGCTTCAGACTCTTTTTTATGGCGTATGTGCAACCATCTAATCGATTTATACATTTGTAAACCGAACCAAATTCCCCCGAGCCTAATAATCCTACTTCGAGAAATTCTTGCTGATATCGAGGAATGTTGGGGACTTGTAAGGCTGCTCGTTTTGTTGGTTGTTCTACTTCGGTATCAGAATCTTCGGAATCGAGCTTGAACTTAGGTACTGAAATATCTGGTGATCTGAAAAAGCAAATATTTTTTGGATTAGCAAAATCACTATGGAAAAAGAAACTTTTCCTGAAAATTTTTTTTATAATTATAAAGAATCTTTATTTTTTAGTATAGACCTACCCATTGAGACTTCGTTTCGACCTTGTCCTCTTTCTAGCTGTTAATAACATTCCACTAGGTGTAAATGGATTCACATTCGCCTCAGGTTTTTTGGATCTGTGATAACCTGAGGCAACAGATCTTGACTTGTCTATAGAAAAAAGTCTTGCGCCCTTGTTTAGTACTGGTGTGTGCATTCCACTTTTCTCAATTAGAGTTTTAGGTGTTGCTGGAGAATCGAAAAGCCTGAGGGCTCGAACCCTCTTGTATGGTGGACTACACGCCATGGACATTTTGGCATGATATCCGTCTTCCCTATGAGGAATTCGGATTCCAGTAGGACCTGGAAAACAAACAGTAAATGTAAAACTACTTGCATTCGAGGAATTGGAAATATACTCAAGGATCCTTTTCTCTTAAACGTTCAGACGATTCAATAGAATTATTAGTAAAAATAACAGAAGTTAAATAAATTTTAATTAGATATCTGGACTAAAAGTTCAGTCGAAAATGTGTTAACCAAATTTTCAATATTTGAGGCGTTTCAAAATATAAAGAAAGAAAGCTTGTAATGGCTATTTATTATAATGCTATACAGGTTTAAAATGACGCTTATGTCTCTTCGGTTCAGCTTCGAACGTAGAAAATCTGCGAAAACGATTTTGTGTCGAAAAAGTATTATAGCATTTATCTTTTATAAATGTTTCAACGTCATTCATACAAATTGATGAATATTTTTCCCATTCGATAAAAAGTTTTTTTAATTTTTTGTCATTTGCACTAAATCGACATGAGGTTGGTCATATAATAGAAAAATACAGGGGAAAAAAGTGTCGACATACGGTTTTTCTGAGTTATACTGTCATATCTGGTGTTAGAGGAAAATATATAGCTAAATATAATTTTTTAGTGACTTACAATTTTATCCTGCAGAGAATTAAAAGTTTTAGTCGCAAAAAACTTATTATTTAATAAAATCTATTTGTTGTTCAGAATTTTCGTTTCCATAGATAGATGATTGATATGAAAATCTCAATTTCGTCAAAAATGTGACATAAGTGTCTTTTTAAATTGTACGGCAGTATAGTAAGTAATTTTTAACTACATAATTAAAAAAATCTATTTCCTTGAAAAAAGAGCACATTCGAATACGATCACTAAGTTAGTGAAGGATGTTTTTCGTTTCGTTAACTAGTTACGAATTGACTCATAAAAATATACACTCACAAAATCTATAACCTTGTAACTACTTTCACCCAAAAGGCCAAACTAAACAATTCATTTCAAAACTACAAATTGCCAAACCTGAATTCTATATTAAAATATTTACAAATCCGATAACGTCTCTTCAATAAAAAAAATTGTTTACTGCAGAATTAAAATTTAATATCTATAATGAAAAAACTGCATTTTCATTCTCGATTTATTTAACATATGTAATAAGTTTAATATCATATTTTTTCAAGCATCTTTTGTACCAAAATTTTCTTACGAAAGCCAATTCAGATTTAAGTAAAATTCTTTGTAACCTATCAAATGGGGAAAACCTGAGTTATAATCTCCGCAAAGATCTCAGATACACTTTTTGATATGAAACGATCCTTTAGTAGTTAAGAGTTTTGTAGAATGGATTTCAAAGCGTTGTATGAATTATAATAATCCCTAGACCTCGACCTAGATCTATTTACATGAATAATATCTCATTAATTCGAATTAGAACCTACCTTTTAAAACACCACGATTTATTTGTAAAAATAACTACTGATTTATACATTGTAATATAAATCAGAGTTTCGAGAAGAATTTCAAGGTGAGGTCTGGATCATTGCTATCTGGAACACATACCTAAAGAAACAAGAATTTGATAGAATGGAAGTACCCTTCAGACCTTCGGATCTGAATTGTTCCGATTTGAAATATTATTTAGGTATAATTGTAACGTTTTCTTTGCAACTCACAAAATGGTTTAAACTTTTAAAGTTTTAAACTAATAATTAAGTGTAATTTGTTTTATGTAAGAACAGAGAACAAATTGTAAAATGCAATCAATACATTGAAACACGTTTTCTTAAAATGTTGGTATGCTAAGATTTGTTAAGATAAAATAACCAGTACCCAGTCGGTACAAAATTGTTTTTAAGACGTTCTAAACACGTCCTTCAATTTTGTGCTGACTGGGTATAATTTGCATTGAGGGTATGTATTACTTAGTATGTAAACAAAGGGAGATAACTTGGAGTGATCTATCTTTACTCATATGACAATACATACTCTTAAGTTGAAATTTCATTGATTGTGATGAGTTTTGTGGGTCTATGATGTGAGTAAATTAATATCTGCATGAAATTATTGGACCAATAATAATATTATCAATAATTTCACGCGGAAATTAATAAACAATTGTTCGTGATATGCTCCAAATACGATTAAATCATACCTAAATATTAATATCACATCGGAAGCCAATGTCTTGTTTTTCACGATGGATAATCGCCCCTAGACCTCCTACAAATACGCTTAATTGCATTTCACACCAGTTCGGAAATATGTAATCAGCTGATCGAACCAGACATTTAGGCGCTCCAAAAAAATTCGCTAATCCAGCCAAGAAAATGTTTTTAATTAGCAATATTCGGACGCCATACTTTTTCCATTCTTTCTTTCTTTGCCATTTGACACGCCAATATTATTAAGTCACGAATTATGTTCTATTTTACTTTTCCCGAATCGATCCAAATAAAAGTACTCGAATCGTCTGAAATTGAAACTAGCAAGGAAATACTTTTGGGAGAAGGAAAAAGCAGCAAAAGCAAATAGAAATGCATATTATACAATTCTTTTGTGCAGATTTGCAAAGCGGAGGGCATAAGGGGTTATGAAATGCAGAAAATCTAACCTGTCACAGAAATAGTCGGAGTCTTGTTGTTATTTGTAGGATCGGGCTGATTCGTTTCACTGTCACTGTAATCCATGGAACCGCTGAAAGAGAGCTTCCTTGAAAGTTGCAAATCATCAGCAGAAGAATTAAAAACATCGTCTGTATCGCATCCCGAGCTGTTCGTTACACAGCTAATATTCAGTTCCTCGTCCTCGATGTCGTACGCATCGAAATGCAGCTTTTGCACGACTTCCATAACTTCAAAGCGTCACCATAAGTTTACGACGTATCCTGATAAAATTTCCACAAAATTAATCACTGACCGATAATTATTCCCGACTTTACTGGATACGCGTTCATTCAAAGATTCAAATACACTGTAATACGTTTTTGTGCGTATTCACGGTATTCACACGACTTCTGTGAGCACGGTGAAGGTAGCCATAAATCAGTGCTCTCAAAGTTGGCTACCTGCGCGCGCAGCGCGTGTTGGCTTCTCCAGTAGTGATGTGCCGTTACCGTAATTTTCTGGTCACTGGTAATTTCTT
>CAJFCP010000101.1:370995-440919 GCA_904066005.1 Synergus itoensis | reverse complement strand
TAAAAATAAAAATTAATTAAATATATATTGTCTAATAAAAAAAGAGCCTTTGGTACTCACTTTTTTTATTACACAATATGTACTTAATTAATTTTTATTTTTATCAAGATTCATTAATATCGGTTTAATAAACATTTTTAAAAGTTAAAACGTCTTTATTAATAATAAACAATAAAAGTAATATTTTTTAGCATTTCAAACTGCGCGCGAATAGCAACCAATCAAATGCCGAGTGCGACGCATGCGCTGTAAAGTACAGAGCCCGAGTTGGGGCCACTGGGCTTCTCACTGGAGAAATTCTGCCATTGGCTGCAATCTGGCGCGCGATTCAAAATCGAATTAAATCAATTCGATTTTGAATCGCGCGCCAAATTTTGACCAATGGAAACATTTCTACAGCGGGAAGCCAATGTGTGCTGCGCGCGCCATAAATTCGTATTTTCGATTAGCGAAAATATAGGTCGGTCGTTTTATTACGTATATAACTTTTATTATATTATATCGTTTAAAAAAGGGAATATTTTTCATAAATTGTGTCCTAATGACAAACTATCATTCGATTACTTTTAAGCGGCATTTATTTGACAAAGTTCTATATACGAATTCGTGCGTTAATCGGTGGCAAAGTTCGACGGGTCGTTAAAAACGTTAAAAACTTCAAAAAAAAAAAAAGAAACGATGGGTTCATATGAAACCACGTATGAAACATGTATGAGACGAATCTTACTGCGCGCGCATATTGGAGCGGCCATATATCACGGTTGGGTAAGTAAAATACCTAAGGCAAATTACATGGTTTTTTACAGTAAAATACGTAATTTACATAAGTAGAAAACCATGTAAAATACGTAAAAAACTTCGAGTGACGCGTCACTGCACAACCCTGCCTACTATACAGCTGCAAAGGTGTTCTGTTTGGGCTGTGGAGTGTGGTCGTCCTGTGGTGTAAATATTATTAGGTGGCGTTATCTTCACCAATCTTCACCGAGATGTTAGTGGTATTTACTAATTTTATCGGATAGAAGTTCAAGTCAATTATTCTATTATCATTCTTGGTTCAAATTTTGTGTTTTACTTTTAACTTCCTCCCCAGTATCGTGGACAATCGACATGCTTGAAACATGCAAATCTTGTTTTAAATTACGCAACTCCATTTGCTGCGAATTATCTTTTTTTACTAAAGTGATCGCTACACAACAGTACGATCAACCAAGTTGACTGTTTTTCCGAATCATGTACACGCGCAACAAAAAAATTTGCAGTATAATCGATGTGACGTGCACCAAGTGTCAAATTGACGAAAATGAATTCACTTCTCCGAAAGGTACGTTCCGTTTGAAAGTTCCTCCTTTTTGCATTTTATTTTGTAAACATTTATAAAGAAATGCAAAAATGCAATTGCAGAAATTGTAACTTTTGGAATGATTAATCAGTTTCTTTTCGTTTGTCAGTGGGGATATGTAACTGACCAAAAAATTAGATAGAAAGTTTGATTTTTAATATTATCTATACTAAATATGATTATGTTTACATTTTTATTAATTCATTATAAATAATTACTCTAAGATTTTCTTTATAAACTTCTAAATCAATAATATTTTTTTGTAGGTGAATGCTCTATCAAACAAGAAAAACGTTCTTGTACGAGAGTCTCTACAGCGACAACTGAACACCTGCGTGATGGAAATGCAAAGCGCACCAGGGGTCGCGGAAGGAATGCCAGTAACAAACTGCGAAGAAACGATGGCTCTCTGCTCAATCCTAGAAGCGATTTTCCTTCACGGATTAAAAGACAGTCTCTTAAACCGAATGACCGAAGCCCTGAGTGGTCCTGATTTCGATGCAATGCCACAACCTAGTTTCTGGGGACCTTTACTCGTTTTCTCCCATCGTCAAATCATCGACCAAATACAAGCTCTGCCTCAAGTTAGCACCGAGGTTGGTTATTGTCGAGCTTGGATTCGTCTTGCTTTAAATGAAGGACTTTTAGCAAGCTACCTCGCCTCAATTCAAAGGGATAATTCTGCTTTGAAGACTTACTATGATCGCTCAGCTTTCATTAGAGACCTGGATTTAGTTGAAATTGCCCAGAGGCTAGTCGAAAATATGGAGTACGTGAGGTTTGAGCTCGCTTGCAATTCTAGTCTCTTAAATTTCTGGAATAGCACTCCTCTTATGATGGCCGCAATTTGGTCACCGCCAATGAAATCCTGTCCTGTTTTTAGTGCAGTAGACATTGCAAAAACAATCAGTAGCGACAGTAACGATTTCGATGAAGTCGAAACTGCAAGTTCGATCGGTAGTTTAGGATCCTTTAATTCCTCTCAAACTGCACTTAACAGTTGCTTTTCAGAGGACGACGCTCTGAAGATAATTTTAAAAAATAAAGATGAATACGATCCTCATCGTTCGGAGGATTTAGTTTTTGGGGTTGATTCGAGAGACGAGGAAACGAGGGATATAGATTTTGAAAGGAGAGAAAGAAGAGGAAGAAGAGAGCGGAAATTGGAAAAGAGAGAAAGAGGTGAACCTGATGGTGATGCTCAGATACCTGAGTTTGAGAATGAGTCCAAAGGGGAACAAAACGGAAAGAGAAATGAAGGGATGGAGGTAAATGAAGAGAAAAAAAAATTAGCCAACACCGAAAAAGAATCTGGTTCAAGTGAAACTGACGTTCAAGGAGTGGGGAATTCCCTTATAGGGAGATTAGGATGGTCCACATCTTATGAAGACTGCGAATCTTCCTTAACGTCCTCTTCCGTATCTCGAAATTTGGATACTGGACATACTCCGACAGAAGGATCTACGTACGATGCTTTGATTAAAAGTTACAATCCTGCTGGTTATAGTTTATCACCAGATCTTCAAGAGTTTATAAACACTTATCCACTCAGCCAACCAGTGGTTGTTGAGTCGCCTGCTCCAATTAACGAAAAAGTAATTCATAAAGTTTTCTTATTAAAAGTCCAAAAAAGTGTTTCGAAGCTTCGAATTAAACATAAATTATTTTTTTTTTGCAGGTATCGACCAGTTTCGACGAGCAACTTCGAAAAATTCCGAGAGAAAGGGGACTAGACACTCAAAATTACAGCTGTTATGACTGCGAGCAATCAATAGGAATGACTTTTGCAACCGCCCATGTGTGTTCATTCTTCGGTGATTACTATTGCACAAATTGTATGTCCGATGAAAACTATTTAATACCCTCGCGTATTATCCATAACTGGGATTTAAAACAGTATCCAATTTCTCAAAGAGCAGCGAATTATTTGTCAAATTGTTCAGAGCTATTGGATTTTAAAACATTGAATCCCAAGATCTACTCGGCTGTTGAGACCATGGCTCAGCTTCAGTCCTTGAGAATCCAACTGAATTTGTTGAGGGCTTATTTATTCACTTGTAGAGAGCCTGTGATCGAAGCTTTTCAGAAGAAAGTTTTTCCTAGAGACTATCTTTATGAACACGTTCATCAGTATTCTGTTTCTGATCTTTTGGATATTCAAAATGGTGTTCTATCAAATCAGCTTCAGAAGATTATTCAGTTTGGAAAGGAGCATGTTATAAACTGCTGGCTCTGTAGTCAAAAAGGTTTTATCTGTGAGGTCTGCAAGAGTCCCGAAGTCATCTACCCTTTTGATTTGAAGTCTACATATCGGGTAAGTGGAGTTTGATATATTATTTGATAATGATTTACATTATCATATTGAGTTAAATTAATAAATGAATGGTTTATTCAAATATATACTCAAAATCTTAAATTAAATAGGGAAATTACTTGAGACAGAAAGCAACTTATTTTATAAATATTTATTCAGTTCAAAAATATTTAAAATCACACTTGTATGTAAAATTTTAATATAAAAATTGTTTCAGTGCCGAGAATGCAATGCAGTTTTTCATTCCAACTGTCTAAACTCAAAGAAACCGTGTCCAAAGTGCGAACGCAAACGTAAAACACTCTTGGACGTTGGAAATTCAGAATTGCCACCCGAAGACAACAGTATTATCTAATAATGAACGCTTATGAAACGAAACGCGTTTATTCGTAGACCGATTCAAATGTGTATATTGTATAAAAAAACCACTCCAAAATGTTTTATTTGTAGGACAAAATCGACAATATTTGTTCTATTTGAGGTTTATCAATTTTATTTACTCGAATTCTATTACAATATCAATTTATTTCTCGTTCAAAAATTATTCTTAAGCAATTTTGACATAAAAACATTTAACGATTCGCTTCGGCGTGAAGTATTTTTATAATAATTAGAGAAAGCGAAAAATGTTTATCACAATTGTAGACTAAGGCTTTAGTCAAAACTACGAAACAGTCATGGTAAACAAAATAAATTTTTTAATCGCCTTTTAACATTTTAATTACATCTTTTTAGATGGAGATTGTTTGATTGAAATTTTGTAATTGAAATCATTCTTTCAAAGTTTTCGAGTTTATTTTTATTTTAAGAACTAATATTTCCTTTTAAGGCAACATCGAAAGGCTCGTGGGGTCACGCATTGTAAAACTAAAAATACTAAAATGTGATATAAACTTAATTCAAACTAGACTCCCCGAGTCTCTGTTGCATGAGATATTTGTTTTTATATAATATTTATTCTCCTTTTATGTACAAAAGTAATAAAATAGATGAGATTGCTTACTACCTTAGTCGCTAGTTATTATTTGATTAATACTGTCGCTATCGTCATGATTACAGTCATTCTCCCACAGTTCGACGAATTTGTACGTGCTCTGTTTTAAAAAAATTGTACAAAAAGTATTCGACCGAGCGGCAAATTTCTGAAAAAATTAGTAGACAGCACAATTGATTTGATCTCAATTTCTAATATATATATATATAAATATTTTCAATATACAGTCTACAAGATGCGCTCAATCTCTAATCGCACTTCGCCAGGTACTCGTACTCCCACCGGTATTTCATCCATTTAAAGTTAAATCGACATCTTTTAACTTAAAGCCTACACTTATCAATTTTACTACAAATCTCGCTGAAATATAAAATAATATACAATTATGCGAGAAGAACTTTACAAAAATACAACTCCGAAAAGAACGAAAAAATGATCAATTTTTAGTATTGAATTCGTTTCTACTTTCGGATTCTGCAGCTTCTTTAAAAGTTCTATTTTTAAACTAAGTTCCTCAAAACACAATTTAACATTCTGTAAGTAAATAATCGAATTTTAGGACTTAAACCGACTTATTTGTACTTTCTTCGTATTGAAATACCATCTTTTAAATCTATATCTCTTTAAGGTCAGTTATCTAATATTTTACAAAATTCTAATGCAATGTCTTAGGGAAGTAAGCAGATGGCAAAAGCGGTTTATCTAAAACTGTACGTCGAAGGCCTCCTTGTAAGTTGCTTGTGCTTTTTGTTTTTCCATTCATTGTCGGAAGGGCGTTGTTGTTCTCGATAATATGAGGCATATTCGACGTTCCTCCTGAATTCGGAGATTTACTCAAGCTATTTAGTCGATCCAAAGGCGTGCTTGTACTTGAGATTTGTCCAGTTTTGTTAAAATTCAGACCTGATGTACTATCGGCCACACCAACGCCTGTGGATCGAGCCGAGGATCGCATTGTTTGATTAATATTAGGGTTTTGAACGATAGGGTTTCTTAAAGGCATGCTTGATAAGGGAACATTTCCCTGAGTTGTGCTTGGAGCTGGGGTTCGGGTCTCGAACCTGTTAGGGATAAACTTATTTGCCCTTGGAAGCGTCAACTGGATTGAAGTGGGCATTGTTGTTGGTGCTGGAGTCGTTGCACTATGCAGTGGCGATTGGCCGTCTGCTAGTCTTCGGTTCAGCCAACTAATTACTGTGAAAGCAAAAAATTGTTAATATTTATTTTTGTAGAGTAAGGATTTTACTGATAAATCTTCCAATTAATAATTCTGAAAACTTTAGCTTACCATTGTCATTGTTCTTAATAGTTTTCTCTTTCTCTTCAAGCTGCGTCTGTAAATTCTTCAGCTGCTCTTTCAAATTGTCAACCTCGGTCTTCGCGTCTCGAGTTTCTTTTGAGAAACTTTCAATTTTATTCTCCAATTGACCAACCTCCTTATGTTTAGCATCAAGCAATCTCTCTTGCTCTAATGCAATACTGGTCCTAAGTTTTAATTTTGATTTCGTAGAGGCAAGCTCGTTTTGAATCTTCCCGAGAATCTCGTTTGCCTTCACCAATTCGTCACTCAATCGCGTTAAGGAATTCTGTTTTCGCTGTAACTGTCCATCCTTTTCGGCAAGGAGCTCCTCTAGTCTCTGCTTCTGTTCCTTGGCGTTTTTCAGCATTTCGGTGTGCTTGTTGATCAGAATTGTTTTATCTTTCATCTCTTGTTCGAGAACAGCGACCTTTGTTTTTAAGCTATTCACAGTCTTATCTTTGTCATGGTAGTCGACGTCCAGTTTCGAATTTTGCTTCTTGATGAGGGAGAGATCTCTCTGGGCGAGATTTAGTTCCTTCTCAAGATTTTGGAGTTGCTTTATTTGTTCCGAATTTGTCGCATCAAGGAAGGACTGTTTGTCTTTATAGGCCATGTTTTGGGTTCGGAGTTCTGCGAGATCCGTATGTAGTTGCTTTAAGGCGTCACTGTGCCTTTGTTCTAGTTCCATTTTTTCTTTTTCGCACTGGTGTTGCAACTCCATGCGTGTCTGTGCCAATCTAAAACGAAATTAATTCATAAATTTTCAAATTTTTTTAAATTGTATTAACATGGTGTATTTTATAAAATATGAAACTAACCTGTCTTTTTGCAGATTCATCTGTTGGGTCAAGCTCATTTGCAGTTGTGTTTTTTCTGCAACCCATTTTTGTTCAAGCTGTTCGAGCTCTTTCACCTTAGATTCCAATTTACAAGTTAAATCGCTCTGTCTCGTCTCCAAACCAAGAATGTCCCTATCTTTTTGCAAAACGTTCTCCTTTAATTGTTTGATTTTCATAGCCATGTGAGTTTTGATATGTGAATCATTCGCTGGTGCAATGTTTAAACTTAAATGGCAAAGGTGCTTAAAATTATTCGTTTCCACGAACTTGAAGGTCCACTCTCCACTTTCTTCTGCCAAGAGCATCAGAAATTTGGGAGTTTTTGTCAAACTCGACGATGGAACTTGACATTGCTCCAAAAGGTTTATTAATTGTGTTGCAAAATTATCGAAATCAACAAGTAAACCTTGTTGAGCCTTCAAAATTTTAAAATCGTCTTCGGTTATAAAAAGGGAGTAAAGAAAACACGGGTCATCATCGTCTGCCAGCAGAACGCATAAACTCTGAAAAGTAATATTACATTTATAGCAAATTCATTCATAAATCTTATCTTAAAAAAAGAAAAAGGAAAATTAGAAAAAATACGTAAATAAACATTCCCAATCGAAGATTAAGGTTACGTTTCTTGACAGTCTATATATATTATAATTGTATGGGTTTTCTGTACCTTGCGACAAACAGGACTGAGGCCAGCGTGAATTTCGACATTGACTCTGAGATCCCTTTGCCTTTCTTCCTTGAGTTGAGGTTTGATATAAACTCTTTGCACTTTACTATAAAGTACTTCGACATTGTTCAACTGGAGACTAACATCGCCAGCGACTCCTCCACCCGCAATACTATTAAGGTAATTCATGTCCACCGGTCCTTTTAACAGACATTTGTCACTCCAGAACTGCCAAACTTTTCAGGCAACTTTCTCACGTATTCCGTTTTTCTTTTCATTTGTGGATTTTTTTGAAAAAACTCACAAAAACGCGTCAAATCTGTTTTTGCAAGCGTAAAGCGTACTACAGTTCAAACCGTTCAAACTCACCGACTCAACACTCACACTACATACTCACAGCCACAGGACGTTTAATGTTTATGTAGTAGTGTAGTATTCTAAAGTTCTCGGTAATTTATATTTTGTCTTTTTCTATCCTATGACGATGTCTTTTTTTAGACAAAGATAGTGCTATAGAGGAAAGAAAAAGGACAAAACATAAAACTTAGAATACTAAAGGTGCCATCCCATGTGGGCGCAAAACGCAAAGCGTAAAATGAACAGCCAATTAGAAAACACTTTTAAATTTCTGTCTTCTCAAAGACTTTCTGTTATTGGCTGTTCGTTTTGCTCTTTGGATTTCACTCCTACATGGGATTCCACCCTAAAGGCCTTAGCTGCTAGATAGCGCTATACGAAAGAAAAGGATAAAACATAAATTATCGAAAACTTTCGAACACTAGCTGTAAAATTTCACGAAACATTGGCCCAATGAAAAGTTTCATGAGTCGTTTCAAAGTTTCCAAAGTTTAAGATATTAGGGCGGGAAAATCGAAAATAATAATTTTAATCTCAATATTTCTGTATTAATTACTTTAAAATTTTGAATAGCGCGCCTTTCTTCTAGATCAACCAATCCTTATTATTCAACCATCCTATTGGTGTTTGCAACAACCAATGGGGCGACCACAGTTTCGCGGCGATCCGCCATGCGGACTTTATCCTGCTCATTCTTTGTCCCGGTTAAAATCTGTTTTTCTTCATGAAAAAAGTGATTTGTATCGTATTGTCCGAGTGAAAAACAAAATATTCGGTTTAGTGTTTGTGTGTGCGTGAATTCCAAGTGTCGACATTAATTTCGCGGTCTTGGCATAGATTTTTGGCGGTTGGTCCAGGCGGTTCAGAATTCTAGTCATTGTCGCCACTTAACGGGCTAGGATAATGCAAAATTTCCTACTTTCAAGCAAAATGTCTTTCGACAGTCTTATTTATCATTATATTACTGTTTTTTGGTATTAAATTGACCTTTTTGGTTATTTGTCGCGTGTGCAACTTTTGTAGTGCTCGCTGTCGTTGAACCCGCGTGTTTCGCCAGGAGGTGCCGCCATCTTGAGAACACGATTAAAAGCTTTATTATTTTTAAAATCATGATTCAAATTTTTGAAAGTTTCTCGAGATTTTCGTACATTAAAAAGATAAATTGATTTCCGTACGCTAAAAAGATAATTTACAAAAATGTAAATAAACTCACTAATGTTCAGAGTAGAAATCGAACATTTTGTTTTATGGAAAAACTATTAACGTAAGATATTTTGTAACTCTACAGACATATTTTTTTCATTGAGTAAAATCAAATTAAACGATTGAATTTTTTCTTGATATTAAGGTCACAACTTTAAAAACAATTTACATTTTTTTTTTTTTTTTTTATTAAACACGTTTCTATAAATTACAAATTTTCTTCAAATTACAAAATATTCTTTATTTTTTATATTTTTGCAGGTGAGAAATCTTGGCTTTACGACTGATTTATGGACGATACGATTTGGAAAGGGATAAAAAGAAGTGAATTCCGTGAGTTAAAACAATTTATTTACTAAATACGTAGTATACAACATTGAATTCTTGAGAAAAGTTTACTAAGAAGGAATTGTTTCCTGGCTTACAACAGATCATTTTCTCATTGCGTAAAGAATTTCTTTCGAAGGAACAGTTATTTTGATTTGAAACTTGTAATGCGCGATAAAAACTAGAAACAGATTCGCTGTAGCAATCAGCAATCTTTGCTATAAGGTATATCCTTCAAACCATTTTTACCAACCGATTACCACGTCTCTTGCTCATAAATACGAACATTCAGGAGCAATTTTCAATGACTCAATATGCTGTCCACGACGCTGACTATATTTGCCATGACCCCGACTGATGATCGGCGATTTCTTGCCATTATTCTTATTAAAGTTATTAACCGAACCGAGCACGTAAGGCATCGTTACTGATATTTCAACAATGATACACTGTATCAAGAAAACTCGATATTAATTCCCATGAGTTCTTTTTTCTCTTGTAAAAGGTCAAGATGACTATATCTAGATGTTAGTTCATCCACCTGAGATTTTCAATTAGATTTGCAATAAATACAAGTAATTATCGAGGTCGATAAGTAATTAAAGTTTAAAGATTATCCACTGAATAAGGTTATTGTTGGAAACATTGTTTTTAATTCATGATGTCTGTATAGAGAACGAGGTTAAATATCTTTTTTAATAGAAGAGCATATATTTCTTTAAAATTGGTTTAAACATAATACGGTTTTAAAACAGAAATATCACTTTGTCAAAACCTAAAAAGAAAGTCCGAAAATATTTCACATTTTCAAATTATTCGTAACCAGGAATTCTCAGACTTTAGTCCAGATGTTAAAAATCTTGGAAAAAATCTATATTGGATCTTTTCCTTTTGTGTCGTGATTCAGGTAAAAATTATTTGTGAAGCTGAAGGCATTTGGTGGATTCTTAGGACTTTGATCTTATGTTTAATACAAGCCTTAAGTTTATTCTAGACACTAGACTTTAGATATCAAGTACCCTGGTCTGTACCCTAATTTTGTTTAGTGTTTAGAGAACATTTCAAATATGTTTGTTACTCATATACTGTAAAGTTATTAATGCTATAGAATAGTCCACAGTCAACAAGAATCTAATAATCTTATTGCTGCATGTTTCAGAGTCGTCTTTTTCAGAAATCGTTTAAAAAAAGAAATTCATCGTGAAAATTGATGGCTGATAATTGCAAATTATTCATCGAGCTCTGGATATTTTTCAACATTTCTGAAATGAGAGGTCTTTCAAATACGTAGCTCGCAGACTGCTTTAAGGAAGAGATATGGACATATCGCGTGAGCAATTTAAGAGTCGATTTTGTGTGAAAACAAACGACGACATGGCAACGCCGCAACGACGCCTATCTTGTAGAGCCTTAAGCTTCATTCTGGTTCTGGTCTGTCTGTAGCTGGTATTGCCAAATTGCACGTTGATTTCGGCGTCGAGGTTCTATCATTTACCATGCCTTCGTCTGTTCTTCGTCCCTGAAATTTCTGAAGAAGGTTTTAGCTCGTTTTAGCGCTTCTCCTTCACGATACTTACAAAATTGTGCTTCATTACACGTTAATTTTGGGCTGTAAAAACAAGCATTCACGTCTCTAGAGAAAAACCGAAATTGGGGGCTTTGGAAGTAAAGAGGCTGCTGTTTTACATGAAAAAAATGTTTAAAAGGAAAATAAAATGAGCTTTTACTCCAAAATACCACTTTCAAAGACGCAACAAACTTTAAAGTTTCCAAGCCCTCAATTTTATTTCTATTTTAAAAAACGTAAAGATTCTTTTTGAAAAGTTCTTTTCGAATTTTCGCAGAAGAGTTTGCTCGTAATGTGGTTCCAAAAGTTGACAGAATCCCTTTCTACAAATTTATACGTCTCGCGACCATTTTTCTCTAATTTCAAAAAGTAATAAATTCCCAACTTTTTTCTGTTAGTAAACTTTACTCTCCCATTTGTGTGGCTGAAGTAAACTGGTGTAGATTCTCATATGTATTAATGTTACATCGCGTGTAGAAAAGGTCTGCAGAACGTGAAATTGCGATAAAAAAAAACCGTTATTTCAAGCGTCATTTTGCGTAACTCCCCAAGCATTCGCCAACAAATATGGCGTTCGTTTGTGTAAGAAGGCAGGTGCTTCTTCCGTATAAACTAGTATGTAATTAAACTCCTTTTCTTTCTATGCACGATGGCATTTATACTTGGTTACAAGTTGGTTAATGTAGCGATTAAACATTAGGGATAGAGTGCCCTGTGCGCAATATTTTTTCATATGGTAAACCCAGAGACAATTTTCCTCTCTCGAGGAATTAATTATATTATGATCTGATAAGTCGTCAGAACCAACAATTCTCATTGGCTTCTTAGCATTATCTTAACACAATATGTGTGCTTGTTTTTCTCAGCATATTTTTATATAAAAGAAAATGTTTACTGAGTGAGTCGAGCATCATGTTTCTCAAGGTAACTACGTCTTTTGCTTTGCAATTTGGAATCTAATTGTTAATGAAAGCGATGGGAGAGTAGCAAGACTTTGCAACTGAAAATCAATCGAAGAAATAAAACCTCACCTTCTACTACTTTGTTGGAGAAATAATAGCGTGGCACGCAGGTCAGATAATTTATTTCTTGCACGATTCATTTCACCGTTCCCATCAGCTCTGAAAATGTATTCTAAGGTTAGGCCTATGATTCGAGCAAATGATTCATCATTACTTCCAAGCACGTGAGTAATTTGTCTTCCAAAAGGCAAACGACTTGGCTTCTCACCCACCGCTAATGTTTGAAAGTTTTAAACAATAATCAACTGGGTATAATAATAAAACTGGGAATATAATTTAAAAACCGGGAATTTACTTCCAATCACAGTAAAATTCAAGTTTTCATACTTGTAATAATTATCTTTACATAAATAGAAAATAGACTATTATGTTACATGTTAATTATAAATTGATAAATTTAATCGTGAAATTATCAGCCCTTTTGAGATTTAGGATATTGGTGTATGGAGTTGGCATCCAACCAGACATTTTTTTTATTATAATAAACTCACTAAACTCGACGAGTACTCGAGTAGGCTTTTTGCAGTAATATTAATTTCAATATCATTTATTGAAGTTTAATTTAAAGTAGAATTTAGAATAAGACAATTCTATAGCATTTTTAAGATTATATGAGCTAGGTTCTACTCTTCTCTTTGTGGTTTATACCTCATGAGATTTGGATTTGGATTTCAGCTCAGCTAGTAATATTTTATGACCTTATGATCTGATAATTCTGTCAGAAGAAGAGATGGATTCGTGTTAGTTTCCTCGCTCTGCAGAAGCTGGCATTGTTCTCATAATCGTGCCAACGACCCCCCGCCCTCGATCCTACAATCGCCTTGTTCTTGTAGCTAGGTAGCCATAAAACTAGCTTCTTCTATAGAGTCTTAGACGAAGTCTTAACCGAGGTCTTAGACTGGATTAAAGATAAGTACGAATTTTTAGGTATATCAATCTGATAATACAAAATCCTAAATCCTTTTCTGACAAAACTAAGGTTGTTTATTGAATTCCTAAATCTCTCATTTCCTTTCATATCTCGTGTTTATTTTGCCTTGATTAGGAGACTTTTCAACTTAAAAAATTTTTTAATTCTGCACGTAATATGTGTTGAAAAAAAGTGCAAGACTGAGGTACTTTGAGTTTGAGCTGATACACGCAAGCGCACTTTCTTTCTTCAAATTGCTTTCTATTTTCGTTCACCCTAAAGTTCTAAATAAAAAATCGTCAGTTCAGGACCAATTTTAGGCTCGCTTATACAGACTTTTTCCACTTTGAAGACATCAATATTTGAACTAATGTTCAACTTAATGTCAAATGACCGGGAATTTGAAATCGTCGGCCGAATCGCCACCCTGGTAGTTTTTCTTTAATAATTCAGTCCACGTGCACAACTTTAGAAAGTTATAGTATGTATCTATAATATATCTATAATCTACTCTCTGATCTGTACAATGTAGAAATCGAGTTCAACATTGAGTTGATTTTTTTTAAGGTTCGTGATAAATCTCATAAAATATTCAAGAGTTTAATACTTCTGCTCCAGTTTTCAATAAAAGTGTTGTATTTAATCGAAAGGAAATACAATGGATATTGCGCGATATCCGCTTGGCAACAGCGCACTTGTGCGATTTTAGTCTCAAGTCTCAAGCCTGCTGCTTGTGAACAACTTGTCTTCTACCCTGCAACCACCCCTTCTTCAACTTCCTCCCCACCTGTCTCGACAACTTTTATTCCACACTTAACCCATCGGATGTTACTCAAATGCCCATAAATGATTTATGACGCTATGTCAAATTAGTCGTAATAAAATGTCTACTAAAACTCTTCCATACTCATTCTATTTCTGCGGCTTCAGAGCAAAAACGTTCTAATTTCTTGCTGATTAAATCCTAATGCAATCTCATTTCGAGTTTGATGCAACTCCCTTGAAACCCGGAAATCGATTCCGAGTAATGCTTCAGTATCAATCTTTATTTATGCAAAACATCACCAGTTACCACGTGGGTCAGACGAAAAGCCAGGACACCTCAAAATTTTTCAAGAACCCCTAAAAAAATTTATACGTCTGTTAATTACTATCCTACTTCCATTTTGAATTAAAGACGACATTTTACGACAATATAGAAACATTAGAACGTATAAATTTATTATTTATCGTTACTATTATAGTCTAGAACTTGAAATGCGTGCGCATTTCTATAAAGTCGCGTATTATGCTTAGATAGACAACTGCGATTGGCCGATTGTAGAAAAATAAAATATTTCTTGGCGAAAAGAGGTGGATTCGTAAAAACCAGGACATTTTGCCTATTTTCGAGAAAAAACCAGGACAGACCCCGAAAAACAGGACGGATGGTAACCCTGACATCACGGTCATTTAGTTATTAATAAAACGAAGTTAAAATCTATCAAAATTGTGCTTAAAATGAGCCCAGAACGTGTTTGATACTTTCAAGATATACCATGTATATGGTAAAATCACTTTTTTTTAAAACAGAATAAAGGAGCAGTACAATATTCCACAGTGATTTCATGCTTTATTCATCGGACATTATCATTAGAACTCACTCGGTCGAAAACTTACAGCCTGTCGGAAAGTTTCGAGATGCATGATTGCCCAAGTATGGTATCTCTCTGTGAGAGCGTTCGTCGAAGCAAATAGTTCAAGAGATTGGATCATTATAATCCTCTTTTGTCTGAAATTTTGTTATATTAGGCTTAAGTCCGTTAAATCATATCAAAATCGGCGAACAATACCTGCTCAATGAATATCTCGGTTAAAATTAAAATTTATTTATTTTTTTTAAAAAACACAAGACTGAAATGAAGTTTGAGTGGAAAAAACTGATTGACTACAGTTGCAAGCTTTAGTTTTTTAGTTTAGACTCAAGTTTTAGATTTAGGAACTTAAGATACACTTTTGAATGTAAAATCCACTCTTTCTTCGCTCTTTTGATCATCGAAGTCTTTCGAGTTAGGACTCACCACTCCTCTGATCTTGCGTCAGTTTCGACTTGGATTTTCTCACGTCACAAACCTCCCGGACCGTAGTGATCAAGATAGTGTGTTTAACCCATAATCATCAGGATCGTCTTGGCGAATCCGGTGCCCCAGGCGTACATTCGAATTTTACGCTCCTTCCCTCTGGAAAGATACAGAGCATTTCACTTCCTTCGAAATACCCGAACAAACTACCTCTTTTCAACTTTAATTGTTTAATGCGAAAATAATTTGTCTATGCCCTTCCCTAATTCATACGACCCAGAGCTATAGACAATTTTAAGAATCGAAGATTTACCTTCATCACAATAAAAAGAAATTTATCAACCCATTTTTTATTATCTAGCTTTCCCTTTGAATCATAAAAAAAGGTAATGTCCGGGTTTGTTTGCACTTTATAGTTTTCTTTCGGATCTAATTTATTGCCTTGTGAAATGTTTTAATGACAAAATGAAATTCCCGCAAAAGCGAGTATAACACTGGAAATAAACCGCGTCTGGCAGAGTCAACTTTATCAGCATTTATGTTGCACAGATCGTGGCATAGATTAGACGCTCTCGTTTAAAAAGTGAAACTCTGCGGAGAAAATAAAATGGAAGATCTAAAAACCCGCATCTGAAGCTAACTGTTTGATAGCTCGTGACAATTGTCTATTGTATCCAAACTTTTCGAACTCGAGAAACTAGGGGTACAATTTAGTTTGAGTCGTTTAAGTTCAATTAAAAGTTGAAAATAACTGTCAATAATCTTAAATATTCTTAATTATTGTTTATGAGAACCTAATGCACGAGGGGCCATAAAAATTATTTTAAATTTTGTTAAATTACATCAAGTTTGACGAAATGAAACTTTTTCTGAACAAAGATATTGCTCGTTTCTTGCTGCAGTTATCGAGCACTGTCGTTTGGAATACTCCATGACCTACAAACTGAGAATTAGCTTTGCCGATAGGACAGCCCGCATATACGTGCCATTGGTCACGCGTGATTTTCATTATTTGCCAATGGAATCGGTAATGGCGTCGCTTGAAAAAAAAAAGTTCAAGGTAAACGCGCACACCTCTTCAATCTCATAGACAATTAAATCTCCTGAACTCTTTTCGCTCTGCTAGAAACGTATTTGCTTTGAATACATCTACATTCATGAATTTTTGCGACTTTACCATTCCAGAATCAGACTAAGAAGATTTTGTTAAATAATTCAACTTTTCTTGCTCTAGAAAGAAATTTCTAATGTTTCTATATTGTCGTAAAATGTCGTCTTTAATTCAAAATGGCAGTAGGATGGTAATTAACAGATCGAATTGTCGAGAGACTTGCTAGCTCGACTAATTGGTGTATCTCCTGCTTTTTTAAAATTTCTTTGTTCAGATTCCACTGAATGAACGTAAGTCCGCTCTTTTTATGGTTGACAGCACAGCACCAGTTTACCGAGCGTGTCAGGAAAGGTTCGACTTGGTTCTAGAAGGGCCTGCCTTCCTACATTCGTTCCCTTTATTCTTTTGTTTCTATATATTATTTAAAGAGATTTTAATGGATTTTAAATGTTGCCGTTGAATTTTAAAGGATTTCATGCAATTTCGAGAGATCTTAAAAAATGCAGAAGACTTTTATATTGTTAAAAGATTCCGTAGAATTTATTTGCATTTTTAATATATTTCTGTCAGGGAAATTTTTCTGAAAGTCAGAAAAATGTCAAGAAAATGCTAGGTAAATTGAAAAATTGAATCTTATGTCCACCTTAATAAACAAATCTCCCTCGAAATATCAAAGTTGATATAAAATTCGCATCTACAGACTGCGTGAATTCCCGCACGTATTTCTTGCACGTTCAGAGTTCTTCTTAATTCCCCTTGGATTTTAAACTCAAGTTTTCCTTCTCTTGATCCGCATTTTTACGAGTTAGAATTGCGTGATAAGGGGTGCGAACAAGTTTTCATTGCCGTTCGGGAGTCTTCACTGAATTTTATTTCTTCAGTTTTATTTCTTCAAAACATTCTCACCGTGAGTGGAAACACTGGTAACCCAAACTGCACCGCTGTGTTGTTCTCACTCATATAGGCTACAGATGGGAGTGCCTGTTTACAAAGATAGGGACCCGTTTTAAAATCCCCATAACATCATCTGACCCAGAGGTTCTGGACAAGTGGGAGGTTGGGCGGAAGGGCTCTCTCCCTCTTCACTGAATAAAGATGAAGCCAGGCGGGCGGATCTCTTCAAGAAAGAAACCGACTCTCGACCCTTTGAGTCGACTTCGCGTGTAGGAAGCCGTAGGAAAGAGATAGAGTGAGTAGGATGTAGCAAAGGAAGAAAGAAAATAACAGACCAACTCCTGAGCTCACCAAGCCAGACTTTTCAGCCAGAGAGCACACAAAACGAGTTCCACTACGTCTACATGTATCTCAGGTGTACTCTCATATGATATGTCATACATACACACACATACATACCCGCGTACACATATAGAGAGATTGATATATAAAAAAGCAGACGTCAGCTTCCAAGAACAACGCGTAAGCGGATCCGTAACGTTACGTTCACCGATTCCGTCGGCTGAGATTACACCAGCAGACCAGCCAAGTGTTCGTATTTTCTTTGGAGAGGCATAGGATCTAAAAAGATCAGTTCATTAGTCCTAGGATGAAAACGATGAACAGATGTGACCCATTGCATCTAGGGACATGAACAATTTCCGAGGATGAGAGAGCGGGGCAAAGTTTAATTAAACCCTTTGTTCAGTGTGATTCTCTCTCTCTACTGAGAACGGGGTTTTTTTTAGTGCATCAAAACGTCGATTTCAAGTGACTGTAATCTCACAGAGGCTTGTTTCATCGATCGATGAGGAAATCGCGACAGGTCATTGGCAAGTAGAGCTCTTTGTTCTTAGCTGATCAAACTACTTATGAGACGGACTTTTGATCGAGAAATTGACGAGGTCTATAATCGTCAAAGAGCATAAATGAGGAACTTAGCATGTGTTAGTTCCCTCGTCAGAAATGAATCCCCTAAGTTCTAGTAGAACAGAAGCTTTGGTCTTTATGTTCTACATTAGTCTATAGAGCTCTAGAGTTTACCCCTCAAAAGCTGAATTCCATCCTTTGCTCCTAGAATTAAACCTTAAACCTGCCTTGATTGTGCAAATAATCTGAGTAGCCCAGCTCAGAATTATACAGGAATGATTCGTGTTTAATTGTATGATTTTTCACCACGATCCTCACGAAATTTCGTGGAGAAAATTTAGTAAATATCCTGCTTGAACTTTGGCAATATTTTGTCGACGAATATCCACTTCTAAATTTCTCGAACTTGCAAATAATCTTATAAGACGTCGTATTTTTAACAAGTGATAAAGCAGGGGAAATATGATTGAAAAGTTCTGAACGTTCAAATGAACGAATTTTTGTATTGATTGTATTTGTAACTATAAAAAGTTTTTAAATATTGATTCATTTACATTGAAAATAATAAAAAATGAAGTAAACTTGTAATCCTGATTGTTATTTTTAGTTGGCACAATATTTCTGGATAAAATATAATTTGAAAAAAATATTTCGTTCATTTGAACGTTCGCAACTTTATTCACATGGGGAAATTGTATTTATACATTTTATTTAATAAATTGTACTGTGAAGACGTTTACCCATACGGTCTAGTGTTCCAAATTTCACATAGACGAATGAGAGGTCATTATGATTCTTGAATATTATATATATCGAGTTATATAAAAGTTTCATTCAGAGTCTAAAAGCCCTTAGCAACAAAGGGAAAGGCCAGGACCCGCATAGCAGACCACCAGCTGGTGCATGTAGTAGTAAACATCTGGCATCTGTAATATGCTAGAAGAAAATTGTAAACTCACTTATTTAATTTGTTACGCACATTCGAGTAATTGCCTGGCTCGGTATGGAGGAATTAAACAACGAAAATATTCAATTTAGGATATTGTGTTTCAATTAGTTATCTTTCTTTTATATCTTTTTAGTTGTTGTCATTGGTTAAGAAACAATTTTCAAGATTCAAAAAGAAATAAGGTCTCTTGTCCGGAATTACACATAAGTTGCGATAACAAACCCGTGAGAATGTCAAATGGAACAGGGTTTCAAGGACAGTGGTGATTAACTTTTTTTTCATATGCCCCACATGCCTGAAATTCAAGTGGTCTTTATTCCCCTACTTTTCTCTGCATCCCTTCCCCTTCTTTATTGGTCGCCTCCCCTTTCCTATATCTAATCTACCCTCATTGCCAAAGTAAATCGAAGGGCTGCACGAGTCGGGGTCGTTGGAAGCCAACCATGTCACACTGTCCAATCGATATCTACATACTGAGAAAAGAGAGTCTCTCATAAAAGGGATGAAAGCCCATTGATCAGTGTTAGACCCTAAAGTACTGTATGACGCACTTTTTTCAGTAATAACTGTGAAAAAAGCGCCATAGAGCTTGGTCACGATTTTATTTACACCATCCCAGAAAGTTCTTTGATGGAAGCTCTGATATATCAGCATTTTATGTACTTTTGCACTCAAACAAGTTGCTTTTACTTCCGTTGGCAATTTTTCCTTTCATTTGACGCTGGAGAAAATTTAGGTCAAAAATTTTTACTTTGGTTGATGCGTCTTTTTTTTTTTAGCAAAGAATTTTGTAAAAGAGTTATGCATTTCTTGGATTGGGTATTTTTCGATCGTTATGTATACTCTACTCATTATAATGAAATAGATAAATTAAGATAATTTATCAAAAATTGTTTATTGATTTTTGTATACTTTTTTTGTGTTGTTAAATGAAAAACTGTAACGATCTGGCAACACTGTGATATCTAAAAACACGAGGGTCGGTAACATCAGTGCCACCACTACCAACCAAGCTTAATCTCGCTTCAGGAGAAATTAATTATTTCGCTTGCACGCACTAGCTATAGTCTGTCAGCTCAGCGATCTTTTTCTTTACCTTACAAATCCCCCTTGCTTTAAACTCCCTCTGCGACCTTTGAAAAAGTGCCTAGAATATGTGAAGATGGATTATTTTTCTTTATGAAGCCTAGAAAATAATTTATAACTCCTGTTAATATATACAACTTCGACTCATCTGATCCCAAGAGATTAGATTGTTTTCCAACTGATTATTATACTCGTCTATTGTTTTTCTCAAATTGTTTTTCATATTTTCATATGTTTTATCAATTTTATCATGCGTGCTCAAACTGTTTTTGGAGTATTTTTCTATCTGCTATCAAGCTACATATGTATATATTTGCATACCCTCTTTTATTTTTACTAATTTCACTATCTATACTGAAGCTAGGGTAGGAAAACAACTTTGATAAAGTTTCCAGGTGTTTCGCCACTGGCGACTGTAATTTCCAGTTTTTAATTATTTTTACCATTTGCAAATATTTTTTTCGAGAGCTTTGACAGAGTGTTTACATGGAAAAAAGAAAATGAAAAAAATGGTTGAATTTACCATCTGAAATAGTCAACATCGCTCTGGATGTATTTCTCCTGGAATTTATTACGTTTTATTATTTCAAATTGTATAACTTTTGCAACGAAAATAGCAGGGTTTACAATTTTCTTAGCAAAGATATTACAATTTGAAATAGTAAAACTTACTAAATTCCAGGAAAAATGCTTTCAGTTGTCCAGGAATTGAAAAAATTCAGGAATTGTGCTTGATTTTATTTTTGATGTGATCTTCATAAACCTATTATAGTTATAAGCTGGAAAAACGCTGGCATTGTCCGGAAATTTCGTAGACACTCTGCTTGACTTCCTGTTAATGAAAACATAACGAATGTTATAAAATATAAACGAAGTCACTCTACTTTATTTTCTGGAGTCTTCTTTTGTTATTCCTCAATTTTCTGGAACTCCTCATTTTATCTTGTCAAACGAGACAAGTCAAAATTTTTATTATTCAATTTAAACCGTGTTCCCCGGTATTTCCAAGACTAAGCTTAATTCCATAATCCATAGTAATAATAAAATATAATACCCTAGGCATGTCTCGTCTTATTTTTTATAGCTATTCTGCTTATGTTTTTTATTTGATTTTCGCAATTTGAATATACATGCGCGAGCATTCGTTGAGATGAGAGAAGTTCGGGCAAATGATTTGAGGATCTAATTTTTTCTGCTCTCGTTTCTCGCTCAAATGCAACGCCATATTGCAACCTTCTTTTTGAGCTGAATTTCCTTTTTAGTTGCTAAGTGGGGCCGAGGGATGAGATTTCCTGTGCCATCGCGGTTTCATGGAGACAAGATGGAACACGATCTTCGGAATAACGTGGTATATCGTTTGAAATATGAGTATCCGTCCTCGTTGTTGGCCAGAGCGAAGCTTCTTCCATCTTTGTGACAAACATAAGTCTGCTTGCCTGACAAGATATATAATAATGTGCATGTTCACGCAAACCTCCCCTGACTTCAAGCGTATATATCGCATAACTCGAGGCATAACCTTAATGAGGCCTTCTGGGTATCAAACATTTCGGTTCAAGTGGGAACACAACACAGTAATGGCGTTTACACGCAGTGCAGATTAATTAGGAATAAACACATCGATGTCGAACATTCACTCCGAGTAGAACATGTGAAACTACAGTTGTGGCCGCTGTGGGCATTGTGGCTTCGCTTTTTCCATTTCGTGAATATCAATCATAATTTTTTGAATTCCAAGTCGTCATTTGAAAAATAACATTGATATCGAGATATTGATGATTTATTGTATTTCTTTAAGTTTGAAATAAACGCAAGCTTTCTATTACATAATAAAAATTTTTCTTTCTTCGTGTGTGAAAAATTCAATTTTTTCATATTACAAGCTTGTTATTATTTTATCTTCTTACTTAAATATTGAGTGGTGATAGTTTCTTTAGTTTGTATTTCTGCAAGTGACTGTAAGATGAAATGGCGGTGAAAGCGCCCGTCACTCGAAGTGAGCAAGAAGGCGCTCCAGATCTATATATGCTGCCCACGTTTTTGACCCATGAGAAATCTTACACAATTGAAGAAACAGCGAATCAGAATCGATTCCGACTAATCACCAGTGACATTTCCAACAAAATATACTTTACAAAATTTAGATTCGTGCATGTTGCACTTTAGATTTTTCGAGTCGTATAAATATACGCTTTTATCATCTTAGTATACATATATATACCTGGTCTTCTTTTATTGAGAAATCCTCAGAGAAATCCATAATGGCATGGCGCACCTTCGTCTTTCTGCAGACAAAGAACAGGCACCAACCTCAATTTTGCTTGAGTTCCCTCCCAAGGTCTCCAATTTTGAGGATCGCTACGGGTTTCTTTTGCGGCTTACAAGAGTCCCTGGAATATTTTTCAAAATCAAGATCCTCTTCTTTTTTACAATTGAGATTAAATGCTTTTCCTCCCAAACCTTCTCGGAAGTCTAAGCAAAATACTGAAAAGGAATATTTTTTATCAGGGGACACGAAAAATAAATCTTTGTCTCATGCTTCCTCGGAAGTAGGAAATATCTGAAGAATCCGTATTTCCTTTTATAAGTGAAGTTATGGATTTGGGAAACATTCTATATATCAGAATTTTTTCAGAATTTTTTCATTTGTCAATATTTTTATATCCGACATTGAAATTCATTACAAAATCATTTGAAATATCTTAAAGTCCCTTGAAATTCCTAATGTCTACCGTAAAGGTTTCTAATTTTACTTTCGTATAAAGTTCAGCTTGACTCGTATCGAAGACAAAGGAACGAACCAGCTTAGTGATTATAATCCCAAATATACTCAGTATTTTAGTAGGTACCACCAAAAAAGTTTGAATAATTTATGAGCACCTGCTATATGGGCAGAATATGGGTTCACATTAAATACACTAAAAGCGTAGAAGCATTGTAAAGATGTAAAGTTAGAGAAACTTCAACAAGTTGTGTCATTCTTCTAAATAAAACTCAATAATAAGCTTCCATTAACAAAATTCAAGACTTAAAGTTCCAAAAGATATTTCTTATCATGCTTTCGGATAAAAATTAATCTTGGGGTTTTACCGCGCGACAGTAAGGTGTGCGTTATTCATTTCCTGCAACAGACTCTCTTGTCTTTAATTTTTATTTGATCACGTGCTGATAATGAAAAGGAATCCACTGAATATTAAGTTTCGCATAATGTTTCTTAATTTAGAACTTCCAGCTTATACTTTATGTTGATTTTAAGAGGAATAAATGAACAGTCTTAAAAAATTCAACACGTAAACTTTCGGAAAGAGTTTTGAATACTTTTAAGCATCTTCTGAATTTTTAATAACATTTTTAAAGAATTTGAGGACTTGAAAAGAATATTAAGCAAGCAGCTTCTTATTGCTTAACCTGTTACTGTTACTGAATAAATCTGGCCAAAGAGTATTTGTAATAAATATAATATTATTTATTGATATCGTCTGATATCGTGAAAAAATGACAATTCGTTGCTTTCAAAAATACGTATCTGAAGAATTTTAATACCTGCAAAGAATAAGGCGTATCTCTGAGAGAGGATTACTTCTTCCTTTTATGGCGGGATCAGTTTCCTTACCTTCTGTATAGCCCTCATACCTGCAAAATTTTATAAGGATCTATTTTCCTTCATCCTTTGAACAAAGATTGGATGACAGCAAAGCAAAGTTTGCAGCAGTCTTTATACTAACATAACTAAAATCCTAAACTGAACTTGAACCTGAGTTTCGGGCAAGCCCTGTATATATAGCGAGCCCCCATACATGCGTAGGGGGAATGCTCTTTCCCCTATGCTTTTTCCTTTCAAGGCTAAGTGATATCCAACTTCCGTTCAGTTGCCCCTCAGTCGGATGATGTTTCCATTCAAGCCAACATGGATGACCTATATACTTCAGAAAAAAATAATTAAATTGTTAAAAGAAAGGTTCATTTATATTTTGTATTACCCTTATTAGTTTATTTTCATTTATAAATTACATGAAGTTGAAGATTATCAAGTCAAGTGGCCACACTTCAGGAAAATCAGGGAAATGCGAGGGGCAGAGTGAGAAGCACCTCTAACTACCCCCCAGGCGCCCCGAGCTCCCTATACATGTTTATTGTTTTTAGGTCATAAAGATTCTATAGGAAGCGACTCACAGCAACTTCAGACCAAGTCCGAAAAATCAAATAGATCGGGATTTGTGTGTATATAGCTTTTATTTAATTTATTTAACAGAGTTTAAATTTCCCAAGGCTTTTGAAGGATTTTAAAGAATTTCTTGGTATTTTGTGAGATTTTAAGGATTTCTAAAGATTTTGAAAGATTTTAAAAAGGGATTTTAAAGTTTAAAAAGTTTTTGGCCACCCTGTCAAGGTTAGATGGAAAATAACGTCTGATCTTGATAAAAATTTGTAGTATGTAATTTTATTTTTTAGAGAAAGAAGTATATATTCCCACGAAAATTCGAGTGTTATTTTCTCTTAGGCAGCTGTGTCGCATATGACTTTTCAGTCATTTAAACGTTATATATTGAAGCAGTTTTCAAATTAATTCACAGAAAGCTGAAAAAGAGTACATATTACAAAAAGCCATATGATCAAGAGCTGTATGCGTATATCAGTAAAAAGAATTGAAGAGCCAAGCGTGGTTGACGTGCAGGTTGCCAGGTTCTTTCCCCGACAGATGATGTTTTTCGGGGGAGGCAAGCACACAACGTCACCATGAGCTTCCCATGTTGCCAAATTTCCGAGCGTTCCTGAATTTCAGAGATAAATTGAATTTCTTTCTCTTTTATCAGTCATATTTTGCAAAAAATAAAAATCTATTTTTGAATCAGTTCATCTCTCGTATATTATCATTTTATTAACAAATGATAAGAGTTTCCTTAATTTCAAATTTTCCATAGAATTCCTTCTCACTTGACAGAAGTATAAACTTATCAGAAATGATCTTTTTTTGTTTGATTGGATTTTTCGAGTTGAGAAAATGCTTTTTGTTTCCTCTCGGGAAACTGGGATCAGTGAAGGTGGTCTTCGACGTATTGATAAGATAAGCTGTGCTTGAGAATCACACGAGGTGCGATCATTCATTATCCCAGAAAAAAAACGATGTTTACAATTTCTGTAGCACATCATGAATCCTATAATTTGTTATTCTAAATGATATTTACTTCAATATAATATCAGTATTGCCGATAACGAACCAATCAATTCTGAATTCTGCAATACGATGTCACCTTCTACTGAAAATTCTTCTCGTGATTTTATATCTGCCATCAGGAAATTTATCGTGGGAGTAACGAACTTATAAATGCTCATTTCTTGAGGTCGCTGGGGAATTTTAGTCATATATGAAATCCTCGAGCAGATATATACCTCATCCGGCTTGATCGAAGATAGGAAATTGAAAATGCAAACACCTTTAAAGCACTTCAATCTTCGATGAATCGAAAATTCACATTCTTTCATTTCGATCATTTCAATCTACTTTTAATATAATATATAATTCTATATTCTGTTAATTTATTTCTGTTTAAGTTTATTTCGCTTAAATTTGAAATTCTCATCATCTGCATTGAAAATGTATTTTTTTTTAAATCGATTTCAAGTCGTGCCGAACCCAAAGCACGCCACCATAATGTATATCACTGCATAAAGCAGCAGCCATGTATTTAAGATCCACGATTATTGCGCCACAAGAAGTTTCATCGAATTCCCTGAAAGTCCCTTATAGCGTGTGTCTCAGCGTGCGAAAGGAGTGACTTATACTCGCGAAAATGTTAGAGACCTCACTTCCCCGATATAAAATTGATAACAGGCCTTTTAGAATGAGTCTCTCGCGAATATATATAAGAGCCCAATCGATTCTTATCGAAAATCGTTAAATTCACATTACACATACTGCTTCAGTGAAAATTCTTTTCTCATGAGATTAAACCAAAGAGAAATAAATGCACCTCTTTTGAATTAAAAAATAATAATTAATTTAGATGAAAAAAGAGTTGATATAATGAAGAAGACAACCCTTTAAATGTTTTGACGTGCACAATGCCACCATCATTAATTGTTACATCATCGCAGTCTGTCTGCTTTATATTTTAGCTCTTTTGTATGCAAAAGAGCTAAAATACGACCACAAATAGGTAGAATCCAAATTACGTAACTTCATTAAGGGGAGTTTCTATTTTGTATAAATTCTCTGGAGCATCAAATCCATACAATTTAATATTGTTCTTTAACTCACAACTCGCTGAACTATATATTTATTATCTTTAGATGATAAGTATATAAAGTGTTTCCCACCATTCGAGAAATACGGTAAGCAAAGTTAAATTTGCTGTTTGTGAATAAGGGTAAAGTTTAAAGTACAAATAAACAGTTACAGAGTACAAAACTGCTGGTTTTGACAGCAATACTCGAAAATCAATAAATATACTTTTAGATCAAAACAGATTTCGCTCAAAAGCAGTTATTTTATTCATTCAAATGTATAAATTATAGAAATTAAAGAAATTTCAGCAAATTTTACAGGCATATGCATATTTGCTCATCTAGTAAAAAAAAACTTTTTACATTTCCGGAGTGTTTCGCCGCAGTTGAAAAAGACATAAAGTTATTGTAATAGTGTTTGAGTCACTGTTTACTTATCTGCAAGTCTTTCGACGATGTAAGATAGGAACTAAGAATACAATACATACTTTAACTGGTACATAGACATATAGATATATCTCCCGGTTATCGATAGGCCAACTTTTTTTTTTTTTCAGATTATGTGACGCGTTTCTCGTAAATTTTTTAGAGACTTTGTGTATTACGCTCAATTGGAGTTGAAAAATATGCCATGAAGGTTTAAGTTTTCAATTAAATTTCCAGCGAGTTTGTTGAGCGTTTATAAGTTCATATGAATGGTACCAGGGAAAATCCTTCCATAAAGTTGTCTCGTTCCAACCACAAGAGACGGTTTAAGTAGGCACTGGAAAAATAAAGTAACGGACCGGGCAACCACTGCGTGTGACCAACGTTAATTATGAGGGCTTATATATACAGGAAAATGTAATTCTCGTTATAGGAGAGAAAAAAGTCATGAATAAGCTTATTACATCGCCAACCAGAATTAGAACAAAAATTTCATAGCACAGGTTTAACATATTAAAAAGTCGAGACAAATGAAAGTTCTAAACTATAAAATAAACAATTTTTCCCGAGATTTTTCCTGTGTAAAATTCACCATTACAAGAGATTTTTTCTTTGTAATGGCGGCTCCGATGAATGCAAATGCGAATCATGCGAAAGGATTGCTTCTTTGAAGACTGCCTCTGAGTTTGTTGATAGATGTGCGTATGTAATCATGTAAATTATGCATAATCATGGTCAGAGATTTTTTAAATGATCAACGACACAATTTTCTTTATATATAAAGATTTCATATATCCGTTTACTTTAAAATTGAAAAATATCGGTCAGATTTAAATTTCAAAAGTTTTAGACATCTTGTGCAGTTCTCATTTATAGAAATGATAGTTCATTTTCCATTGCAGCTGCCGCAGTGTCTTTTTGGTGCATTTTTGATTTCTGCGACTACAACTTTCTTCCTGTCACGATCCGTATAATTTATATCCATCACATACCCGAGCTGTTCAACCAACCGTGCTTTGATTTATTCTATTAGCTATAGCGCGATCTTGGAACAATATCCCGCATCGTTTCTTAATTCTGTTAATATTTCGATGAGAGTGTTTCATTTTCATCTGATTCAAATTTATTTATTTTATTAATATTCATCATTCGGCGGTTAGAAAGCAAATAGGGACATGGACGCGAATTGGGACATTTACCTTAATTAGATACACGGGATGCAAATGAGTAATAATATATAGTGTCCACAAACGATGAATTATCGTTTCTAAAAAGAAACCTCACACTTATCTCACAAGTAATTGATGCTTGCTAATTGAAATCTAAAATATTTTTTGAAAAACAGTAGACGAAAGTGAAACTTTGATCCTTAACACATCTTATTTAATATTCAATAGGAAGAGGAAATTTTGTAACTGGTAGGAAACGTTTGCAAAATTTTTTTTGTTCCTTATTTTCGCGATCACGAATACGTGTTGTAAAAACTTTGTAAAGCGGAAATGTTTAACGTTTAACCTCACTTTGAAGGTGTTTTTCCCTCTGAATTAGTAATTAAGCCGGAGATAAGAATGTGACATGTCCGATTACACTTATACATACACAAAAGGTAACACGTTTCGCGACTTTTCGAATTATAAAACAATATAGTTTAAGATTCATTTTCCTGTTTTAGTTATGAAAGTACACGGTATTCTTTTAAAATCAAAAGTATTTTTCTGATTTAATAATTCGTTGTCAATTGCGAGGTCAAGAATAATTGTTTTGAAGCCTTTATTTTTATTTCTGTAAAAAAATTTGCCAAGTTGCATATCCGCGAATAAAATAACGTGAATCTGGGGCAACTATTTCTGTTTGAGGATTTCATTGTATATTGTATACCAAATAGTGGGAACCTATCAGTAGTATTGTAAATCTTTCACCTCAGACTGACGTAAGAAAATAGACTGGTTCAATTTAAGTCTCATATCTGTTATTAGGATTTTGTCATTTTCTTGGCTCCAACTTAAATCAAATTTGATACAGATACGAATCAATAATAAAATTCCATAACAAATAATATCGATTAATATATAGTATCAAATAATATCAATTTTTTCTCCGATTCGTTCTTTCCACCGAATTTTGAACGAAAGTTTTTAAAATAAATTCTAAACAAAAATTTCGGTAAATTTCAGTTTCGAGTATTTTAAAGTTCAAAAATATTTATAACTTCGGGAATTTTATAATTTCGAGAATTTTCTGTTTCCGAAAATTGTTGATTGTGGAGGTAATAAATAGAAAAGAAACGGTTTTTAGTTTTATTTGTAGGTTTTAGGACATTATAAACATTTAAGATGATTAAGCTATACAGCTCTATCCATATAATCGTGTTTTTATATACTCGTGTAGAAAAGTACAGTTTCACTAAAGCGTCTGTGATTTACGAAATGGTGGACTCTGGAAGATTGCCTTCGGATCGATGGAAGCTGTGCGGACGCATTTCCATTTTAAAGTCACTCGTTAAAATGGATGAGCGCTTGAGGGAGATTTCTCACCGCTATTGTGTAAAATCGATCCGATAAGTTGATCTTGAACGCAGATCATACAATACAGTCAACCTAAAAATCAAATTCTTCTTCGAAAAAACAACTAATCCTTATTTGCACAAAATAATTAATATAAAATTAAGAATGATGCTCGGAATGATGAATATTTGTCTGCGTGAAACATACGTGTTGAAATCTCAGAGATTGAACACGTTTGAAAAATATTGCAAAAATATTTTCACGAGTGTGACACACGTGTAAATCAAGCACGTCAAGTTCTTCGATAACCAGGAAATAATACAATTATTACTCATTATGACCATTCGAGATAGAGATTTCCTGGATGGGCTTCTAGGAGTGGAGTTATAGAAAAATGGCAAAGAGCATGAGCATTTTTCGTTTTAAAAGTGAGCAAATATCGCAATACAAAGCTCATGCATTGCCAGACCAAACAGTGGTCGCGCAAATACACAATTTTATATATACTCTGCTACGTGATAACGTTGACTCGTACGTGACGTTTTGAACGTGTGCTGTATTTATAAGCATAAGGGAATGTTAGAAAAAACAGAGTAAAATGTACCGCTAAATATTTTCTCTGACGCATGAACATTTTTTTGAAAATCCATACACGACGCGTTGCATTATTATTAATAGAATCTTTAGATTTTATATTCATATTTGACGTTACATCAAAACTATTTATTTATTAAAAACAATTTTATTCGTTATTGAAATTCATGAAAAAAGCCATGTTGAAACTCATGTGTTGAAAAAATACGAGAGTTACGAATTTGAAGAGACACGAGACGTCACTAAAACAAATGATTGTTCGAAATTCGATTTATCTTTTTGTTTATTTAGTTACACTGTGTGGATTTGATTTGAAAATTTTTCCGTCTTCAGTACGCAAAATTTTGTCCGTCACATTTGTGGCGCGGAACTTGTTTACGAGTTATTCAAATCCGTCTTTTGACCCAAGAGAGAATTGATCTATCTGAAGGTTGATATTTTTACGTTTTCACGTCGATATATTCAGGTGTCTGAATACGAAAACAAGTCGCTCGGTTTTAGTGGAGAGGATATTATAATAATTACTCCATACATATGCAATTATGCAAAATTGAACGAAAAATATGGTGTTTTCGTAAGAATTTTGGATTTAATTTGCATATTTTTTATTATTATTATTAAAATAACTCCAACAGTAGGAATTTAAAAGCACTTCTATCGAAGATTAAAT
This sequence comes from Synergus itoensis, assembly GCA_904066005.1. Classification (NCBI taxonomy): domain Eukaryota; kingdom Metazoa; phylum Arthropoda; class Insecta; order Hymenoptera; family Cynipidae; genus Synergus; species Synergus itoensis. The sequence goes on along the minus strand of CAJFCP010000101.1, from coordinate 410,649 downwards.
AGATTGAATAGATAAACAGATTTAGGATCGTCTTCTATTTTACCTTCGACCTCTCGCATTTTCTTCAACGTTTCTTTTCAAATATAAAATTTATCGGAAGCCTATTAAACCACCCAGACATTAAAACATTATACATATGTTTTCGTATATAACGAACGAACCGTTTTGTGGTGCAAGGATGTCCGATTAAGTAAGACATCCTTGAAACTGCATTCAATTGACTCTCCTCGTCATGAAGGAATCGTGAAAATGAAATTGCGTGAAACTCAATGAAAACAAACGAATTTACGTATCATAAAATGCATTTTACGTGTTAACTTTAACGCAGATGTTTCAATTTTGTTGATAAAATATTTTCTTTGCAGTAACGCGTCAGCGAGAATTGCTTAATGCATTTCTTTTATTCTTTATCTATGGTTGAGAAACTTTCTTCTTTAAGTGTAGAATTTAAAAAAATAAATTCATTTTCAAAGTAAACTTTATATATGCTTGACGCGATGATAAAAAGGGGGAGAAAATATCTGACGATTGAAAGATGAATGGGTGGGGGGGGCTCGCAATAGGTCACGGGCTCACGTGAAGTGTGAATGGCGAATTATTATTAATAATGAAAAATGATTGCTCTGAACGAGAGCTTGTTGGCGTTAATGTACATACAAAGAACAATTGGCCAATTAAAGCTTCTGCGAATAAAAATGCGGACATTTCTTTTCTGATTTTTATCCAGGGTGTCTATATTGTGCGGGAATTTAAGGAAATCCGGGCATTGTATTAATTTATAATCATTGAATATCTCCCGATGTCTCTAGAAATTCCTTGAAATTTTGTTGTTTATTTAAAATCTCTTAAAATACTATTTTTGGTTCTCTTATAATCCCTTGAAATTTTATAAAATCGCTTGAAATCCTGTGACATTTCATAAAAATCTTTGTTTTATTGAAATCCCTTCAAATTCTTTAAATTCATTAAAAATCTCTTGAAATTACCTAAAACCACCTAAAGTCTCTTCGAAATCTTTTCAAATTCTTTAAAATCATTAAAATGTCTTGAAATTTTATAAAAATCCTAAAACTCTTTTGAAACCTATTTCTCACATATTTTTATTTTAAAAAATCACCTTTTCACTTTTTAAATAAATTTTAATATTACAATGGAGAAAATTACGCATGTCACAACCCACACTATATGCATTGTATGATGATTCTATCCGAGAATTTTGTGGGCAAAATTTAGTAGACAGGTAGACACTAGACACATCCTCTTATCATCTTTATTCATAATAATTTATTTTAACCGCTTTGGATTGAAAATATTGGATGAAAATTAAAATGACGCTCAAATAAATCTATATATACACAAGGAAGAATCTTCTGTATTAAGCTAGCTAATTATCTACATTCTCAATTCTAATTGGCCTGTACCTGTAGCTTTAGGTAACAGTTGACATATACATAAATCTATCCCGTGTAGAAATTGCGACTCGGTTTTGGTAGGGTGCTAGTCATATTGCCCTAACTTTATTAGGGCGCTGAACGGGAAATCTGGAAAGGACCCGAAAAGAACGACATGCTTTGCAGAAAAGGCACTAGTCTAGACTCATTGGCTAGATTCGAGCGAGGGTGCCTTTCTATTGCCCGACTAAATTTCCCTATTATTCCCTAATTTTATTTGAGGTTATGCAGGTTATGGTTTAAGAGATTTCGTAATAATTATAATTAAATATCTAATTTAAATTAAATTTTGTTTTATTAAATAGAAATTAAATTTCTAAAAACATACATAAATTAGTATAAATACAAATAAATACAATTAAGTATAAATACAATTAGTATAAATACAAATAAATACAAATAATTTTCTATTTAGAAACACAGTCTAGATTATTTTTTCATAATTTAATTGAACTTTTATATATACTTCTACACTTCTATTTTCTTCTACATTCCTTATTTTTCGAACATTTATTATATCACAAGTGTCATCCTAAACATTCATAACCTCACTTTCACTTTCTTCTTTGTCACTTTCGTCCACTATTTTCGAGGGCACAAATAAAAAAGATATACGTATAGCCACGATAGCCACCAACTTCACAAAGCTTCAAACTTTTGAAGCATAACGCTATCAAACATTGGCTTGGGCACGACACTGCGTTCTACCCGCCACGGTTTAAATTTGATGTATAAATAAAGACTTATGATTATAATTTATTAAAAATAAATTTAAAATTCCATTTTTATAATAGATATATTTAGGGAAATACCTTTTGTATTTAAATAGGGCCTGTCTAAATTCTAAATTAGGACCTTTCTAAACTTCCCTATAATTCTCTAGAAAGCGAACAGAGGCAACCCTACCATCACCTGACAAGAGCCTGCATAACATTTTCTAGTCAGGTTACCCTTTACAACACCCGACCAGTTCCCTGTTTAATGTAGGGAATATTAGGGCATTTTCTACACGGGATAGGAATAGGAAATCTCTCCGCCACCTCGTCATGGGTTGCTTCGTTCGCTCGTTGCAAACAGGATACGCATATTACGCCGGAAATTGCGTGAAATTCAGAAATGTTCTCTCAACTATATATATATATACCTCTGAAAATTCTCGAGCACTGATTGCGTTTCTTTTGTTTAGGATCCAAGAGCGGATTTCGACTTCACAACTTGCGTTTCTAACTCTGCCTTAATGCATTACACGAAATTAGAAATTTCAATTCTTAAAATGTTTATATAATAACATAATCTAAGAATGAAATATTGATGGCTCCTGAACAATATAGGAAGTAATCAATTTCTGCAACAGCAATAATTGTCTTGGTTGAATGTTGTGCAATTGGAATTGGTAAAAGTGGTAAATAAATCATTAGAAATATATTGTGTATATTGTAGAGCTTGTAAAGTTTAGGTTTTGTATGCACGTGTAGTGAGAACTGAGAAGGGAAAGGAACTCAGCGCCTTTCAATTTTTTATGTTTGACTATCAGGGACAAAGACCACGATGTGGGCGTCTGTCAGTCGTTATAAGCGTCAGTATGTTCTTCTGCTTCCTCTCCTCATCTCCTTCAATTTCTTTATCACTTCGCTGGTCTCTCTCGAAGCACTCTTTGAAGTATTATAGTTTCTACCTCGGTTCCTACGCAGTGCTCTTTAAGCTCGAAGACTCATTCACTCAGGACCATAGAGACTCTACAATCTTATACATCCAGTCTCGGTCTTACTAATGACTTTAGCTTTTAACTTATTTCTCATGTGTAGTTGAAAGAAAAGGTGGAGAATTTACATTATAGTGCATAAGATGTCGAGTCTTGCACATTAACGATCGCTGGGAAATAGCCATTAGCAGAGAAAGTTTGTTATGCTCACATTAAAGTCGTTCAAAAGTTTTCATTTCATTTTAAACATGGCAGTACTTAGTCTAATTTATACTCATCTAATTTGCATTTTTAATACCCATGTGTAGTACAATTTCTCCTAAAGTCGAGACGAATAAACTTTATCATAGATGATCGAAAGTATCGGAACAATGTTTGCTTTCTTAGACGAGTATAGGTATATCTATATTACTGTGTATTTTTTGTTCATTTGACTTTTACGGACATTTTTGTTTCATGAATACACGTAATATCCACAGCATTTGATGTGATATATTTTCTAGTGTTCACTTGAATATATTTATGTGCATATGTCTGGCGTATTTAATTGATTCCATACTTGGTTCTTGGCTATTTCAAACTTGATTCGACTCTCTCGTATTGAGGCATATCTTACGTTAAGCTAACTCTGTCTTGAAGAGCACATATAATCACTTTTTATACCAAATAGAATTTCTTCAACAGCTGCAGAATATTTTGCATTATTGTTTCATAACAGGTGTCATTTTTCTATAGTTCTTGTATCTTTTATCACCCTTTTGGGAATTGCATAGATTACAGAAACGAGTGTGGTTGATTTCAAAAGAAGATAAGGGAAATTTCGTTTACGGTCCGACTTTCGAAATAAAACGTCATACACAACTATTGAAATTACTTTCTTTATCATGATGACCTTACTTTAAAGCGAGAATACGATCTCTCGTTTAAGAAAGTCGTTCCGAGTCTTCACGATCCCGACTTGACTCCATTTTTAGTATCTGCGTGTGCAATATTATTCTACATTTATAAATTTTACAATAATTACTTATGAAGATTACTCAATTTAAGTTTTTTTTTGTTTTTTGTAAAATGTACCTTATTAAATTCTGATAGTCGTTTTGTAATTTTGTTCGAGAAAGTTGTTTTACACGAATTTTCTTCATTGCTCTCATCAATTTATTTCAATATAACATGAGATGCATATTCTGATCTGACAATGTGTATAACACTGTAAAAAATTATTTCTTCGGGAATATTCCCTAAAATTGATAATTTCCGCAAACTTTCCGTCATTTTCCCAAATATTTGGTAGGGAAAACTCCCGAAACGCTCTTATCTTTCAGACTTTAACTAACTTAAATGGAAAATCAAACATTTTTTGAAGCAATTCTCAATACTTACTAGGCATTTTTTAATTCACAAAGGTGTAACTGTAGGGAATATTCTATAATTTTTCCAGCTAATTACCTCATTTGTTGTATCTTTGCAGTTCAAAGATCATTTCTAAAATAAAAAAAAATTCAATTTCCCAAGTCAGATAAATCTTTTTGATTGAGCACCTTTCTAGAATTGACTCAAAAAGTGAAGAATAACGAGTTCTGTGAGAGGAGAGGCATCTCACCAAACAGTTAGATGACCAATGCAGGGACGTGTTAAGTCAGAGGCCAGATTTATGCCTCAACATCAAACAACTGGTGACCCTCTCTAATTAAACTCTAAAAGCAGCTCTGACCAATCCAGAATTTCACACCTCTCAGTTTTTCTTCATTTACTATTAACAATTTATTCATTCCATATTCTTAATCATTAAGATTCTATGGTTTGTTTTTCCATGCTAAAAAGATTCATGTCCAAGATAAATCTCGAAGCTTCTTAGTACATATTACAGAATATATTGTTTTAAAAGACACTTTTAAAAATGCAATCATGTAGGAGGAGTTTTGAAACCATAAACGAAGACAAAGACAAACACGACTATGTTTTCAATTTGGTGTAGCAAGCACAAACTTTGACAGTCATAATTTTAATTTCGTAAAGTTCGAGGCAAGTTGGAAGTTTAAACTTCTTCGGTTAATGAACATTTGAACAGGAAGTATAAAGAATTGACTTGGACATGAAGATTGAACAATCCCACGAAAAGTTTACTGTGAGAAGGAGCGGCTTTGTTACAATCCTGGCTCAGTGGTAATGGTAAATTCTCGACACAACCTTACCTCAGTCTCGACTCGACTTGTTTTCCTGGGCTATCTGGAGTCTCTCAGACCCGTGGGATACGTTTAGCTTCGCAAAGGAGGCCTCCGAGCGACCGATCGACCTCCTCTCTGATCAATATCTTACTATTCTCCACTTCGGAATTAACAATCATCTCAATAATTTAAAAAAATAGCGATTTTTCCAAAACAAGCATTATTGGAATAAAACATAATATTCTCTCACATAATAATTTTTGTTCAAGTTCTGGTACCTGTTATTTAATAAAATCTATACTTGTTATTCAGAATTCTCGTTTTGCGTATAGATATCCAGTTTACTTTTGCAAATCGATTGATATGAAAATCTCATTTTCGTCAAAAATGGGACTTAAATGTCTTTCTGACTTATACGGCAGAATTGTGGTTTTCACAATCATAGCAGTTTTTTCCGTATAGATTATATGACGTCCTCTGAACTACTTTCTTGATTGATGTGAAGATATTTTTTCACATCATAAAATTGAAGTCACTTTCTGAAATGAAACTTGGATCTTCTCTTGAGGACTCAAATTTCGAAAATGGGGTGAAACAATTGTTTAAGAAACTTGAAAAAAATGAAGTGTTTTGTATTTAGAAGAGGGTCTCCTTTTTTCTTTTATTCTTTAAATTATTTTTAAAGGATAGAATGCCCTTCGAGCCTGAAGAGGATCTTTCCATGGTTAAGCCTCGGAGATACGTAAAAGGCATCTCTTGGTAAAAAAGTCGGAGAGATGGAAAAAGAAACTCGCCTCGCTCTCTGCCAGATCCTTTTTCAGTGAGGAAACCGCACTGGCCCCAGGAATGGCACGTAACTCGTCGACTGGATATGCCATCGTCGAAAGAACTCATTGCTAATTCTACTTTCGAGTTTCGAGTCTCAATTACACGTTTAAAGCTAATCTGAAATCAGATGTACATCTCGAACATCTTCTAGTCGTAGATGAAAATGTAGAAAATTTTTATTTTTAAAGTAGTATTTTTATCGTTAACTTTCAAGATTCATTGTGAGGATATCAGCGCTATGATATATATGACTTGATGGAAAGATGACTAATGACTAAAATGTTGATTTTGTGGCCTGACGACACTGTCGACGGGTTTGCCGACCTTTGTTATATGTTGGAAAAACGAGCATTCATACAGCAGGCAGGAGAGAAATTTTTTCAAGTTTAGCTCATCTATCTGGAAGCCTGCTCCGATCGAACTGTCTAATGGCGTCCCGGAACCCAGGGGTTGCCCATATCGATTTTAGTCAACCTTCTTCTCCCACTTTTCCCCCAGGCTAGGCTCTCAGCTAGCCCCTCGTGAAATTTTGGGGTAACTTATCTTCAAAAACAACTAAAAAATTATGACTGAAAACTTCTGAGTGTTCAAATGAACGAATTTTTGTATTGATTATATTTTAAAATAGAAACAGTTTTAAAATATTGATTCATTTCCGTTGAAAATAATTCTGTACGAAAGAAACTTGTTAGAAAACAACGTTTTCTGTATTTTCCTCGATACATTTTTTTAATCGATTTTACCAGAATCAATCATTTAAAAAATAAGTTCATGAAATAATTTTATTTCCTCTGGAAAAATTAACCTTCATGGTTATCGTTATTTACGAGGAGGAAGTAAAGCATAAAAAAGCAGTTTTCCTGGCAATTCTAGCTGGAGTTTAACATGTTTTGTGATGTTCTTTTTTTCCGCAAAGTAATGCCGACGGAAGATTTTGATCTTTTCCGCTCGCATCAAACTGGAATAGAATTACTAGAATATTACTTTATCAATGATGTGGATTTAATTTTAGGGTGGAGTCTTCAAGGAATTGAGCCTGGGAGCCTGACGGGAAGCAAGACGTAAGAGATTTCCTCGAACTTCTATTTTTAAACTTCTTAAAACATTTTCCGAGGGTCCAATGGCGCACCAAAATTCCTCGAAGTGTTTTCTTATTTTCCAGCTTGTTGGGTTCTCATTTCCAAAGCGTAGTTCCCTTTGACAACATCAAAGATACACTTAGATATCCAAAAATGCACGTAATTGAATTTTATTCCTCATTTTTATTTTCGCAAACATTTATTAGAAATTCGTGATTAGATCGAGAAACTAGTTGCTATAAAAGACAGCAAAACTTTCTTTTCTCGAACAAAGCAAGCAAGCTTCTTATCTTGAAAAGTGGATTCCGAGTTACCCAATGTACACGTCTATAAAGGACCAATACGATACAAAATGTAGTCGTTTATATTATGGGCTCACACCTATTTGTAAACTTGCCTCAATCTTTCCTTTATATTCTCGTTGTCGCAATTTCACACCTTCTCGATCTAAGCAAAGGCCTGAAAAGTGATATAAATGTGCATATTTTTTATTCATCAATACAAGCACTGAGAATATTTGTTCCCATTTATTTCGTATTAGTTTTTGCAATATTTTAGAAGACTGCTGAAGAGATGGTAATTATAATATACATATAGAATTAAGTACATTGGCGTAAATGCAACATTGTAGAGACCGTTAGAGCAATTATTATCGCGTGAATACATGCTCTCAACGAAACTTTGTAATCTTCCAAATATATATATACTTCCTCGTTTTGCCATCATTATTTCAAAATATACATTACAAGTAACTCGTAAAATTACGTAAATCATTCTCAGAAAAAAGTTTAATCATATGATGAGAATTTTCCACTTGAATACATGTATTAGAATAAGCAGCAATTGAAAGATCGGTTCGAGCCTTTTTTCACCAAATCAATATTATGTACAATATTTTTTACACTCCTATTGAGTAAGTTGGATATGTTCTTTCAATTGATGCCACGAAAAGCATAATAATCGGTTGCAAATATTCAGCGAGACTTCTCAATCATAAAGCGTGAAGATTTACATAACACCGTCTTTTTGGTTTTCGCAATTCTTCAAGAAAACAAGTTTTATGAAATGATCCTGCTATAGATTTTTCTTTGTTTAAAATCATACTTGTATACACAACTAATGTTTCCTTTATTTCTCTGTTACAGAATTCGAAGGAAGAGAGTCCCCAAGATCGTCACAACCAGGAAAGGTAAGAGCACAATAATTATAGTCCCAGTTTCCTGCGCGTTTGGAGTTTAAAAATTCCCTCGGATCCCACTTCCGTTCTTTTTGTAACTCAAAGGCTTGCGAATCGAAGGTGCGACATTAACAAGCAATGTGTCGATATAAACAAACGTTAATCGCACAATTTAGTGTTATTGCTGACATTAACATCTATTCGCTATAGTGATATTCCGTGTAAGTGGAACGTCAACAAACGGAAGTGGTGACCACCTATAAATGAGTGTGGCATTATAGGAGATGTAGATATAGCTATACAAAGTATACAGCAATCTATATAGCTATAGCTATACGTTGCTGTATTTGAGAGCGCCGCAATAAAACGAGTAGCTTGTACGGATAAACAGCAATTACGAAATGAACCAGTTCCCACTCTCGTGCATCGTCGGATTATCAACGCCTGCAGGGATCGAGACCGCTTTCAAGGAGCGGCAGTGATCAGGGCCGTATCTAAAGTATAATACTTTGTAGAAACCCCCAGATTTACGTAATTTGGCCCTGATTTTTAAAAAACACTACTTTATTGAGTGGCGCTAGAAATTTTACGTCAAAAGTGACAAAAATGCTGTTCTGATCAGTCGATAATCAAGTGATATAATAATATATATATAACCATACTGATCATATTTATAATCGACTCAGAATAAATATGGCATCGCAAGAATCAATGTGGAACCAAATTTTAAAACATTACGATTTTTAAAGCAGGTCATGACTGGTATCTTGACCAAAAAGAATCTTTACCAGAAAGGAAAGAAAGGGACGAAAAGACTGCAAAGAAAACATAGCAAAAGAGGCGATCCGCTTTAAGCGGCATAAGGCTTTGTAAAAATACTGTCACGTTTCCGCACAGTGCGCACAAAAATGGTTGTTTACGTGCTGGCTCTCCCTTTAACTCTAAAAAACATCAATTATTAAATTTTGTCAAAGAGCTGTTCAGTGATCGACAATTTCAGAAATTACATCGCACATACACATCTGAGTGAACAAATCAATGAGACAAGTCTTGAATCGATATTGCAATCCTGAAGCAGAATATAAATTGTCACCAGTCTGAAACGAACGACTAGAATGGCAAAACGTTGCCTAGTCGTTCATTCACCTCAGTAGGTGTTGGATATCTATATACTATTCGCCTATGCAACCCTCTATTGTCTCTATTTTTATTGAAACTCTCTTTCACTTAGCTGTCCTATACACTTATTGTATACGCAGAGATGCTTCGACAACTGCAAAAACTGATGATTAAAGGATCAGACCAAGTAAAACAACACATAAGTTTGTTACAATTGTTCCATGACATTGTTCTTTTTCTCACATCTTCTTCTTCTCAGCTTTTCCAACAATTACTTCGCCAACAAACACAATCAATGAAACCGTAAATCCCATTAGCAGTTATTCCGAAGATTTCATTTTCTTAGACTTCTTGTGATCCATGACATCATGCCATCTGAAGTTAAGTCCAAAAGGTGATTTAAGGATTTTACTTTCTCTCTCACTATTTCCATCGAAGTCATAATGCAGAAAATGCTTTTGTGCTTAGTTAAAATCTCTAAACAATTTTTGTCGATACAATTGATGGTAGTAGATCTTTTCAAACGGAAGATCCTTTGTTGACGAAGGAGTGCTGCCAGGGAAATCTTATCACTTGTACCTGCTTGCACCAGAAGGTAGCCTAAACAAATAGCGAATCCCAACTGAAAGCGAGGACCATAGCCTTAGTTTGATCAAGATCCTGATTGATTGAACTACTAATCTAATACTCACTTTGTACTCATCATTCTGGGTTACTTATTAATTAAACATGCAATTATACTAAGTATTTTAGGATTTATTACTCTTTTTTCTATACAATAATCGATTTCTCGAACATCTGTTTTTTAACAAGATGCAAGCAGCTTCACTAGGACATGCTGGAGTCAAATTAAAGTGGATGAGGCCCTCGAGTCTAGGAATTTCTACCTCTTGTTGTGTTGCTAAGATGATCTGGGTCATCTCCAGGTAAATCCACGGTATATATAAATCTTCTGGCACGGACGATCCTATAGAGTTAACTGTACTATGAACATCACGATAAAAATTATGAACAAACCTACTATGATGAAGTTCTTCGCAACTATCATAAAGGAAGTTTTGGCTGATAATAATATTGGTACCACACTACACGAACTTCTACTTTTCTGGTTTATGTACTTCGTTCCAAAATATTTAGATCTTGTGGCCCATTGACTAGCATTTGGTTGACTATCAACTCGACTTTGTTGTCTGTTAACAAATAGAACAAACCGGTCGCTTTTCCTTTGTTGTAGTGAAAATTCTCAGCCAACTCTTAATGACTTGGTTCGCTGATCATCTTGAAGATCATCGACTCTTTGGATAATTCTTTTGAAAGGTGTGCTCCAAGTTTAGTCATTTTCAGAGGATTTTCTGTTAGGTTTCGTTCTTCTTAAAGAATGCCTTGTCTGTCAAATGCAGAATCAGGTACTGGTAACTGACGTTTCTTCGCTTTTATTACGAGAAATAATATTATTCTTGGATTTTCGAACAATGGTAAATTCTTGAGACGCTGAAGGTTCTTTTCAGTTAAAATCGTGTATAGAATTTGAACAACACAGGGGAGTTTTTGGACGTCACTTCATCGATTTTGCTTTGATTCAAGTGGTTGCTCTGTCTTATTATCAACATTTGAAATGAATTCATTAGTTTCGAAACGTATTGTAATAATATATATCTATCCAATTAGGTCTTTCAAATTTACAAGCTGAAAGCAAAATATTATAAAGGTGAAGAACAACCAAACCTTATTCACAGTTCACACGGAAAAAAGAAAATAGCTGCATTTACCATTTAAAATAGTGAACTTGCGCTCTGAACGCATTTTTCCAGGAATTTAGTAAGTTTTACTATTTCAAATTGTAACTCTTACAATGAAAAAGAAGGGTTTGCAATTTTCTTAGCAAAAATTATCATTTGAAATAGTAAAACTTACTAAATTCCAGGAAAAATGCGTTCAGAGCGCAAATTGACTATTTTAAATGGTAAATTCAGCTATTTTCTTTTTTCCGTGCACCACTTGACTGGAAAGTAGAACAAAAAGTTCATCGTAGCAATTCTTTTCCAAATCAGTACTTATTTATGTTTAGCATTTGAAATATTATTATTTTTTTATGTTACGACTTGAAAAATATTATCAGCTTGTTGGATCTATTTTTCCAACTTTTATCACTCAACTTAATTAACTTAACATCTCTAGACATCGTCTAGAGAAATTATTATTAAAACGCTCCTATAACTACTTGACCAAGTTCGCTCGGAGAATGGTAATTATTCGATTCTCGGAGGATGGTTTTATCATGACTGTCAGCGCTATAATTACGTTACGGTTAAAATGCAGAGCCAGTGTAATGAGAGTCTATTTTTTCTCATTTCACAAATCTCAATTTGTAAATTAATGGGGAAAGGTAGAAAATATGATACATCATAGGTTAAAACTATAAATTCACATAAGAGAAATTAACCTTTGAAAAATTACCATTATTTCAATTTTACTATATAGTTTGAGTACATTTAATTTGAAAAAATGTACCATTTTAGAAGTAAAAAACTTAAAAAGTACAAACCATAAACTCGACCTTTTGATACTGCGAAGATTGCTATGTATTTTAAAACCTCGTGAGACTTATAACTATAATTGAGGGAATATTTAAATGTTTTTTGCGCAGTTTCTATATAGCGCATAACAGTGTTAGTCTAGCAGTTTTATTTTTTTCTAAATGTTAAGATTATATACGACCTTCTCAAGTGGCACCTTGCACTATAACTAAAGTTATGGTAAACTTAAAACTTAAAACATAAAATTCGTGCAGATATAGAGCCATAAATTTTATAATCAAATAATCATAGATTACCATATTGACCTTGTTGGAAATCAAATTTTACTAAACTTTCTGTCCTTCTGTTGGAAAAAGAGGGCAAAATGTGTACTAATATTTTTAATTTTAACTGAATTTGAATAATCTTCTCTAGAATTTAAAATCGGGAGTGTTGGATTTTATTTGTGCGAGCTTGCCGCCTTTTTTATTTTGGCTATAAAGATTGTCGGCGGAAATTCAGATAAAACAGTTTCCTGTTGCGTATCGAACTTCTAGCAGACAATTTTGTGCAAATAATTTACACGACATTCGTCATTCGCAACTCAGTACTTTTTTTTTAAACTTGCGGTACTTTAAGAACAAGCGTGAGAGGATGTTTCGAAATTCATCCGAAATTATTAATGATTATTGTGAAATAAGACAAGTTAAATTTTCAGCAAATCTATCATAATATTTCTGAGGTTATTTTTAATTAGGATTTGTATTTTTAAAAAAACTTAAGTACACACACATTAGTTAATTATTCAGTCTCCAGAAATCGAAACTCGTTTTAATTGAGGATACATTTGCAAAAACTCATAATATATTCGTTGAAAAAGTGTCTAATGTTTATTCCATGGTGACTCCTTGACACTTTAAAACGAGATATTCAAATTTGAAGGACTATTGCCTCACTAACGGTATATGGGTGCCAACCATCTCTGAGCTTTCGTTTTTTAACAAGAAACTCTCTGAAATGAATTATCCTTTGTTTAATTCAATTTTATTTCACCTAAGTTTACTTAATCTTTTTCATCTAAAAATTTTCCAAGCATCGGAGTTCAGAAATTGTTTTTAGAATAATCTAGAAAACTTAGAAAAATTGGAATTCAGTAATAATTATAACTAATATTATTAGTAATCTCACTTTAGTTTAAGAATTAAATTTGCTTTTGAAACGCCTATGAATCAATAAATTGGCCTAGCTAGAGACGAATTTTATGTCGATAAGCCCGTTATGTTTTATGACAGTGTAAAAGAGGTTCAAATCCACTGGCATCTACAGGCTTCAACTTGTTTCTGTCTAGATGTCTAGAATAATTTAGCTTTTTTTTTATTCTGTCGAATCAAGCCACATACATATTACATTACATTCATTTAGAGTCGAAGCCTATCTATAATATATCTGAACGTCTGCATGCTTAACTGTCGATACATGTATGTGTACATTTTAGAATCGAAAACTAGATCGTCTGCGAACTAAGGCTTTCTCCTCTTTTTCTATAACATCTTTCTCTATATAACTGCACGTTTTATACATTAAACTATACTCTAGGGCAAGAAAACTGGTGAATTTACTGCTAAGCTTATATACCATATCATTTGCACTATTTATTTATAAATAAATAATAGACTGGCATCTATTATTTTTCACATTAATGAGTTACTCATATAATATTTTATCAGTACAAATTGTACTTTTCGCCCTGACGAAATTAATTTGAAGCTTTATTGGATGGTGTCTACTTTGCGAGAATTTATTAAGGAAATCCGGTAATTGTTTCCAAATAATCAATCAAAATATTTTTGACACTTGCAACTTTTGTTAAATCTCTTAAAATTTGATCTGATTCTGATATTAATTTTTTTTCTATACGCTTTCTTTGCAATTAAAGAATTCAACAGCGCTATTTTTTTCTTACTTAAAACTGAAATTCAAAAAAATTATTAAAAAAGTAAAAAAATATTTTTCAAATGAATTTTAATATTGCATTGTATAATTATTCTATCGTAAGATAGAAGATTAGATAGATAGATTTATTTATTTATATAAGCGTGAAAGTTATCGGAATGGGACTATTTTTTGCTTCTTTTCATTTTAGAAAATTTTTATCGACCCTTCTCATCTCGGAATCCATCAAGCGTCGCTCAGCGACTTCAGGGATAGTAATCTCAAATAGTATTAACCATCATCCATCATTTTATTCACACTACAATAAGAACGATGGATTTTTCTATTACAACTTAAAAATATTAAAGTTATGTTCAAAAATGAAGTTAATTCTTCAACCTAAATGAATACAGCTATGAATTTGTATTATTTTTTGAGGAAAGGTACTTGCAGCTTTCTCGTGATGTTCATTACTTTAGAAATCGAGGTAAAATGCTTTTCAATGCAAGTAAATTTCGTGAGATTCAAACAAACCGGTGCTCGTATGACTCCAGATTTATACATATATACATATATGTACATATATGCATATGTATCATCACGTGTAAGATAATGTGGGAGCTTTCTAGCGATCCACGCCGTTTTGACTCACTGCTTGAATTTATGCTTGGAAGGCCTACCTCAGTGGTGCTCATCCGCATATAATTATTTACAATCAGTATCTCTACCTCTCGGAAACCATCAGCAACACCCACAGAGATTCAGGTCTCACCGTTATGTTAGTGTCTGAAAAGAAGATCAGAGATCAGATCTTCGAATTACATTCTTCCAATCCAAACAATAAAATTCAAAATAAAAGTCCTTTTTGATTGATTTATGATTCCAAAAGTGTTGAAAATGACTGGGCGTATCAAATGCGAAAATTTTCAAATTTAGCGCCGATTTTGAAGATTTATTATATTATTACTTGTAGGAGCGGCAGTATTCTGTGTTAAGTTTACAGCTCTGCCAAGAGAAGGAGGTTAAACGGTACTCGAAATTTACTTCTCAGTTCGCTCATTTTTGACCTCTAGATAGTATAACGTATGTAGGTAGAAATTAATTCAATGATACACATTTTTCATCTAACACATTTTCTAACTTTGTTGCCTTTGTTTGGATTTTCTACAAGCAAAATGACCCGAGAATTTTATAACCACCCTTATAGATCCAAGCCGAACAGAACAGAGCCAGAGGGTTTGACCCTCTCTCGTCTAAAATGCTTTCGGTCGATTCAGGAAAGTCCCCATCAGAGGCTGCGCAATTCTATAAAGTCCTGCTGAATCCATTTTAGAATTTCCCGACCGTCTGTCGCTTTTGAGTTTCTCAAAAGTAATAAATGCTGAATGAAAGTGAAAATTTCAGGAAAACCGCAGACGTCATTCCTAGAAAAGCTCCAAAAGGGTCCAGTTCAGATGATTTACGATTCTTTTTCGATGTTTAACCCTTAGCTGCCACACTGGGGTCAATTTCGCCCCAGAATTTTTTTTTCTTACATTTTCTTAAATTTTTTAAAAATACTAAATATTATTTTTTCTAAAATGAGCACAGCAGAAATTCTTCTAAAATATCTCTTAAGAATTATCAGCAATTTTTTTTAAATCGAAAAATAATAGTTGCTTCGCAATCTACTTTTTTATCCAGCGGGGTAGAAAACGCCCAAATAACAGTGTGGCAGCTAAGGGTTAAGCCAAACTCTTTATAATTTGAAAAATTTCCAATATTAGATATAGGTATACACCCAGAAAAAAGTTCTTATTAAATTAAAGAAAACATTTTTACATTCTCATCAGAGAATGTATTAGTTTTGTGTAAAATTTGACCCCCCCATTTTTTGTCAAATGTCGACGTTTTGTGACCCCCTGAACCCGAAAAACATGTTTTTACGAATGTGTCTGTCTGTCTGTCTGTCCGTCTGTCTGTCTGTCTGTCTGTCTGTCTGTAGATTTTTTCTTGTGAGCACGATAACTTTTGAAAGAATTGATCGATTTGATTGGCCTTTGGTATACTCTTTTAGTGTCCTAAAATGAAGGTCAAGTTCGTTAGCCAGCCATTTTTGATAAAAATTAAAAAATTTGGATTATTTTTAAAATTTTTGAAAAAATTTTTTTTTTAATTTACAAATTCTGTTTAAGGATATTCGTAGTACTTAAATAGTCGAACAATTTATCATTATGACTTTTTTCGATAGAACAAAAATTGTCAGACTTATAACATTTTGAAAATTCAAAAAAAGATAAAGAAAATTAAAATTTTAAGCTAAATAACACACGCTATGAAAAAAAGTTAAAAGATGAAAAATGTTCCTTTTTGAACGCCCTTTAAGACTGGTATAAGCACTTTTTGAATTTTCTTGAAAAATTCTAAAATTTAACATTTTTAGCCAAATAACGTGATACGCGTTACTTGGCTAAAAATTTGAATTTTATATTTTTAAGGAAGGTTTAAATATCGAGCGCGAAGCGCATGTGCACTGATGAGAATGTGTTCCTTAAGGTCAATAGAACCTTAAGTAAATTAGTTTCCTTCTTCATTTGAAAATAAAGAAATTTAAATAAAAGTATATAGCAGCGATGAAGGTTGGTAAGCGAATGCAAGAGCGCGAAGTGTGATGAGAATGTGCTCACAATGGCACCCCTAGTTTTGACTACGTTTTTCTTGATTCAACACACAAATATTTTTATATTAAAAGAAAATTTCTTTGATTTTAGTAAATGACGTCACGTAGACTCTTTCACTTAAAGAAACTATTTGTTTAAATGATTTGCTTGATTTAAAACAAAATTCTTTTAATTCAAAAAAGTTATTAGTTTAAATGAAAGAAATAATTTCTTTAGAGTCAGTAATTTGAAATAAACATATTATTTCTTTGAATCAAAGAAAGATTTTCTTATAATCCACATTATTTATGCGCCAAGCGATTGCGCAGAAGAAGAAGCCTTTCGGAAATGCATCCTTTTCGTGAACACGTGTTGTTAAATTTTTGTGAAAACGCGGACGCGGCCGGCTAGATAAAGTCTTGATAATCATTTAAATCGTTAAAATATGTAATAAAGAAGTGTAGGAATTTATAATTTACAAGAAGTGCGTGAGATTTTACAAGAAATGTGAAAATTTACAAGAGTGTGAGAATTTACAAGTGTGAGATTTACATGAGTTTGAGGATTTACAAGAAGTGTGAGAATTTACAATTTTTACGAAAATTTAAGGTAAAAAGATTAACTTTATTCTGAATTAATTCAGAAATTATAATTTCTGTACACGAAATTGTGTACTGAAGTAACAAAAATTTACATAAAAGTGGGGTTAAATCGTGCAGAATAAAGTGTATATAAAGAAATATTAAAGGTCAAATCAAAAATTATATTTCTTTAATTTAAAGAAATCTTTGTTTTAAAGCAACGAAATATTTCTTTAATTGAAAGAAACTGAAACATTTGGTAAAAAAGATGGTAAAAATGTATAAAAATTCCTGGAAAGCCATTCCTCTTGTAATCAGGATCGAAATCCCTTTTCCAATCTGTGCGTCTGCGGCCCTGAATCATTCTCATTGTTCGTTCGTTCCGCAATGTGGACTCCCTTTATACCTGGGAAACGGGTCGAGAGAGTATCATCGAGCAACTATCGCGCTCTAATCTCGAACTGAGCGTGTATATTCGACATGCGAGCAAGTAGGAACAAGTAAGCGACCACAGAGCCAAATGTCAGAGTCGGACAAATGATAAAAAATGGCGTGATGCACGATACGAGAATGATTTACACTTCTGCTATAGTTTTTTAATTGCAGAGGAGAAATTTGTTCCTTGAAGAAAATCCTGTGAAATTTTCTGTTGAATTTGGGAGATTAAAATTTAGTTTGCCCTTTCTGCTATCAGTGATAGTGTGGCCACATGTCAGAGAAGTCAGGAAAAAAAATTTGTCAGAGAAATTTTAGGGAACTGCGAATAGTTGTCAGGAAAAATAGAAATTGACATTTATGGTCGCATTTATGTTAACTATGTTATACTTTTCTGTCAGGGAAATTTGTCTGAAAGTCAGGGAAATGTCAGGGAAATTGAAAAATTGAATCTTGTGGCCACCCTGAGTGACTTTTCCCACAGAATATAAATTGAAGTAAAAACTTCTTTGAGAAAATTAAACTTGTTTCTGGTTACACAATCTGAGTTACTCGGTAGGGTTTCATTCAGGCGAAATTACCATAACTAAGATGTTGAATATAATAAGGTCCTAAGTTTGATGGTAATTCTATCAGGTTGAGAATGTTGCATTCTATTCCATGATCCATTGACGTAACCATATAATTCAGGTTTGAAATCGAGCAAAAAAATACCACCCAATGATCAAAACATTGTTGGCTTTCTCTTATTTTCACACGCAGAAAATTGAATCTGTTAAAAAGTTACAGATTCAAATCCGCTGGATAAATAGATAAAATCTGTTATATTTACGATATATAAAAATCTGTTGATTCTAAGCATTGAAAATTTGTAAATTGAACAAAAGAAATCTGGAAATTTTACAGATTTCAATCTGTTTAAATTATGCACCAACAAATTACAGATTTTAGTCTTGTCCTCATTCCCCTGCTTTACCTTTTTTTAAGGATTCCTCTTTCTCATAGGGCTTGTGAAGTCTATATAATAATATTATAACGTACTGTTGATAAACAATCGGAAATAATCATATTTTACCCCTAATATGGTCAGAATTCTATTTCGACATAATGTCTAGAACAATCAAAATAATAACAAAAAGGCTTCTTATTCTTGAATCGAGTACGACATACACATACTAACTGTTGTTAATAATGGCTCTTTATACACATATCGTCATTATTTCCCTCGCAATTTTCCCTAACGTAAACAAGTTTGAATAAGGCACCTGTACAATCAGCATGTAAATTATGATAAAACAAGTGTATTGATTTTATACCGTAAAGCATATTTTTGACTCAGTGAGGCTTCTATATCGTCATTACTCTGGCAACGTTTATTGAAATTTACCATTTTATATGGATCTTATCTTAATGACAATCACAATCTTCCTGGAAAAATGAATGTATTGTAATGATCATCAGTTTAAACCGCACGAAGGTTTATATATACCATATAACCCCTGTGACAAATGGTAGATAAGATTAATGACGTTAGATATATATAGGAGTTTGCAATTTTATTTATATTTCGTGTATGTATATTGTCGGTCGTTAATATTAGTATAAAGTGTTCTTTTCTGTAGTTAACGACAAACATAATATTGTGGCTTGCACGATACGTCTTTTATATAATTATTTGCTTGCGATAGAAGCGACACTTACGATCTCAAATTGATGAAATGGAATTGGCGACAGAGACAATCTTGACCTCAAGGTGCCTTCATTCGACTCAAGTGTACGCACATAAATTACAATTTAACTCGATTTATTTATCGACCTGTGCAATGTATGTACTTCAGTGACCTACTCAGACAGACAACGGTCATGCCATGAAAGCACCAATTTTTGTTAGATAACTGAAGTTAAGCAGCGCTGGGCGCGGTTAGTGCTTGGATGGGTGACCACTGAGAAATTATTATTCAATATTTGCAATTCAATTAAAAACTATATATAACGTTTTTTTAGTTTTAAGAATTTAAAAGATTTCTAAAGATTTAACAAAAGTTGCAAGTGTTAAATATAAATATTTAGATTGCTTATTCGCGGAAAAGTTTTTTCAAACCGAAATCCTCTTCCTGTATATAAAACATAAAATCAGGGTCAATTCCCGGAATTTCACGGATTTTTTTTCAATTCCCGGATTTCCTTAAATTCTCACACATTACTTTCTAAATGTAATTACTGATTTAGTGAGAATGTAACTAATTGAATTAGTAGCCTTATATTTCACTAATAAATTAGTAACTTTTTTATTTCTAGTAAATGAAATAGTAAATCACCTATTGCCAAAGTGAATTAGTAAGAACAACTGAATAATTATAATGAATTATTCACAATGAATTGTTCTTCGAACATTAATAATGTTAAAGCTTTTGTATAAATAACTACGTTATTTTTGTCATATTATGTAACTTTTACAATTAATTTGTCGTAGTTTATTTTTTATAAGAGATTTTTATGATTTTTAAAAGATTTTGCGAAATTTTAAGAAATTTCAACAACTAAGAATTCAAGTAAAAAAAAAAACGATTTCTTTGACCTCATAATTACCTAATGGTTTTCCCCTTAATTAGTAAAATTTAATAAATAATTCAGATTGAGAGAGATAGACACTCTGTTTAATATTGGGAATACATTATTCTGCGAGTTATTCTGACATCATGAGCTGGGCTTTTGAAGAAATTTGCATGACTTGAACTGGAATCAGTCAGAATACCAAAGCTATAAAATTCAACAGAAAAAACGTAATTTTGCGTTAATTTACTGTTGAAATAAATCAGTGAAATTTGTTGACGACGTACGTTTACGTTGCGCGTGATTTCCAGCTCGGACCAGTCGATTCCAACAACGAATCGTCCAATATTCATAGTCGAACGTTGTCCTCGAGTGGCGTGACGCATGTTGTTTTTTTTATTATTTCCCCCGAGTACAGGATCCACGAATTGAGAACCGCTGTCATAAAAACGCTATATGTAGTGTGATAGCCATATAAGAGGAGGGGGGATTCGAGACGCAGCTGCGGCAGTGACTGCTGTTCCTGCGCATTGATTATTGCGCATCTAACTGGACCCTACGCGTTCCTATTGGTTGGCTCATCAATTCCCACCCTTCCTCCTCGAACAAAGAGGCGAACCTTCTCCTACGAAGCCGAGCTGCCGAGTTCTGCTTTAGAAAGTCATTGCCTGCCGGAGGGTGCGGTTCTCGTGAGTTGGACAGTGCGTTTAGCGTGTCGTGTCAAAAAAAAAATCGGACCGTAGTTAAAGTTTTCGATAGTTGATTGTGAGGTAGACTTAGCTACGCGGTGAACGAATTTGAGAAAAGGTGTGATAGACCGACAAGCTAAATACATTAACAAAATTTGTTGGTGAAACTGTGTTTTGATCTTTTTGAGTTTGAAAACTCAAGAAATTGAAGAAGGATCAGCCGGCGTGCAGGAGGAGCGTGACGCGAAAAAGTTCGAAGGGAAAATTGTTGGCAGAGCCGCAGCTAATCGCGCTGGAGTGGAGACGTCGCTCAAGTCGAACCTACCGCTACGACGTTACGACGTGGCGACGCCATTTTGTCGAAAGCAGACAGAGGGTTTCGAAAGTTTTGCTGACTTCTCGTCTCGTGCCGTGACCTAATCTAGGTGCGGCGCAGGAAACTCGTCCAGGAAGACGAAGAATCAGAGGGAAGGTGGCGGACGAAGACGAGGTAATTCCATCCAAGACAGCTAAACACTTCACCCTGTTCCCCTCAAGACCACCCACGATGAGGCTGGAAATCGTTTCAGCGGCAGATTTTCTCGTGGATCTGCTGCGCATTCAAACAGGCCAAGTGTCGGAACGGCAATTGGAGATGTTCAAGAGTTCACTGACAGAGGTTCTCAAACGACGATACAGGGACCACTGGTTCCCTGATCGACCTAACCGGGGATCAGGCTACCGCTGCATCAGAATCAACGGCAAAATGGACCCAGTGATAGCCCAAGCAGGTGCAAATGTTGGCCTCCTGCCCACCGTTCTCCACAGCCTCTTTCCCTCAGAGTTCACAATGTGGATTGACCCCGCCGAAGTCTCGTACAGGATCGGTGAGAACGGATCCATCTGCGTACTCTACGAGAAGACTGGCAGTGATCAGGAGGAGAGCCAACAGCAGAGCCAGTTCCAGGATCATCTACAGCACCAGCATCATCAACATCAGCAGCAATTTGAGAGCTGCAAAGACTCTCTGCTCCTGGAACATCCGCAATTTAGCGAGCAAATCGCGGCTTTCGTTTCCAGTTGAATGCCTCCATTCCGAAGCCTCGAGACGAAGAATCAAGCACTTCGTCCCGATCTTCGCTCAGATCGTTACACGATTCAAAATCGGATTCCCTTCTCGCCATCCGTCTCCTCAGCCGTGCGATCTCGTCGCTGATCAGCGATCATTTTACCAACATCTTCTTCTTCCTCCTCCGCCTCTTCCTGGCTATCCAGAGTATCCAGACATCGGAAATGGAGCACGACCAAGAGGGAAGAGGGCAGAGGAGAATCAAAAAGACGAGCATCCAGGCCTAGGAACTCTTTATGATCTCAGCATCCCGTATGGGCCAAGACCAAGAACGAAAAATAGAACCCCTTCTAGAGAGAGAAGACACTAGCGTCCCAACCAATGATTTTCGGGCTCTCCTGCCCTTACGCTATCTAATCCTTCCTCTTTGTCTCGCTTCTACTCAGCGGAAAAACGATGTTCTTATCATCTTCTACAAGGTACCTTGTCATCTCGATGGTACCTTCTATATTCAGCATTGGAGTCTTCAGAGATCGTCGTCGCTCGATGGGATTCGTACTCGGATCCACAGGAATCGACTGCTTCGATATATTTACGTGTGTAATTGATCTATGCGCGTTTATATGTACATATATATATGAACGTTGTATATTGTAAGTGTCATATGCGCGCACTCACGCACAAAGAGCTATTGATAGCAGTTAAACTGCGTGCGTGCGCGCTTATCGCCGGAAATTGTGTATATTATATCCTTTGAAACAGCTGTGATTTTCTTCGCGAAGGGAGAGTAATTGGGCAAAATAGATAAGGGAGAAAGATAAAGAGAGAGATTGTATTTCATGAAAAAAAGATGGTGAGTGTCTGTGTGAGAGTTTGTTGTGTGAATGAGAACTGTCCCGATAAATTTAAAATGGTGTGTGTACAGGTTTTACTGTGAAATGTCTATTGGTGTTACGAAGTTCGCAAAACTCTGTGAAATCGTTGGTCAGAAATTGTGTAAATATTTATGGTGATTGATGTATTTTTTTTTCTGTGCCAAGTACAGGAGAATGGAAATTATTTGTCCTTATTATAGGACACACTGACTCTTCAGGTTTAATTCTCATTTGAGGTAAGATCCCTTGAAACGATTCATTTTTGGTTGTCGCCAGCGACGGCAACGGATTTGCTCCAACTTTTCACAAATGCGCGAGTTTCGCTACACCGGTTGTCTCTTTTCGTGTTGACAATGCTTGATTCAAAGTTTGCATTTCCATTCAGTTTACCGGTCCCTATTTTTTTTTTTTTTTTACATAAATGTCAAAGAAAAGCGAGGCTTTAATCCTCCATTACAAACATGGCGATCTCTATGTAAATGTAAATGTAGTTGTACGACTGACGTAACTCCATCAGAAAGTCCATGGAGTGAATTAAAACTCGAAAAGAGAAATCGAGGAATACAAGCTCGTTGGTGTTTTGACAACATCTGTGTTCTGTGTTCTGAGTATAAAAGGAAGAATGAGAAAAGAAACACACAGACTGAGAAAAAATGCGTGAGCGAATGTGAACTTGAGGCAATTGTGATAAACTAACGCTTTACAAAACTTCCGATTGTTTTCTCTCGAAATCTGCATTATTAAGAAATTAATGAAAATGTGCCTAGTTAAGTATTAATTTACTAGTTTACAATCAACTGTTACTAAAGTGAATTAGTAAACATTTTTTGGAACTTAGTCGTTTTTACTATTTGTTAGTAAAGATGCTTGCAAAAGCAATTTGTAAATGACTTGGCACTGCTTCAACAGTAATTTCCTGTTAATTTAGATTTTGAGAGTCGGAATTTAGTGATAATGAAAAATTAACGAGCACCTCGTACAATAGATTATTTCTGTTTTGGGAGATGCTTGCAAATTTTCGTAATGATATTTCATGTATAAAACAGCTAGTCAAAGCAAATTTTTATTCGAGATTGACCATCTTCCAGGATTCATATGAACTTTATCACCTTTCTGCGAAGAAAAAAGAACGTCTCAAATATGATTTATATATAAAGAGATCACGTAGATTTACCTGTGGGCATTTTTGGGAATATTAAAATTCAAATAACTTGTCAGGATTTAAAATATCAAGTAAACATTTATTGAAAAATACTAAAACTACCGGATACAGGTTCTTTCGATCATAAATTTACTTGCACCTCTTCGAGTCGAGGTGCTTTTCGAGTGGCGGTCAAGTATCTTCATTGTTATTGTGTTGGTATAAGAGTATAAAGATACTATAACTATGAATCTGATCTACATTAGAGATCTTAGTCTTACAAACTAATTGGTAACTACGATATTGGTACATATGATGTCAACCCTTCGATATGGTGTTGGGATATCGAAATATCTCTCTATTGCTCTACGATGACCCAAAAGGCGCTTCCCTATAATTTAAATTTATTACTACGTCCTTCGCCTACGATTATTTTCAGGAAAGCCTGAAAATACATACCAAAATTTAAATTTCTCAAAGTTGAAAATTACCGAAAAATTAAAATCTCCTGAAAAATTACTTTTTTTTTTTCTATAAAACAGTGCATGTCTAATTTTTGTACAATCAGTTATATAAATTTATGAACACCATATACCCTATTATGTATATTTGAACATTTCTCCATCATATTTTGTGTGACGTTCCTTTTTTACTGTAAAAAGGTGATAAGACTTGTATTCCTCAAAGTGGAGGGGAATAATATTAAAAATCGGAAGTTTTGCCGACTAAAGCAGACTCTTTTTGGAAAGAGTGAGTATATAGAGTGAGAGAAACTTATCGCGCTCGACGTCGAAGAACAAACAAGGCTCTTGTACGTAGCAATTAGTAAACCACGTCTGTGATTATAATATGAAATACGGAGAACATGTCAGAGAACGGTCAGATGATTTTTCCGAATCAGAATTGTGTGAATGGATGTGTGTGTGAGAGAGAGAAAGAGAGATTGAATGAGAGTTAAGTCATTTCCGTATGCGACGACCTAATGTCCAGACGCGGGTGCATTACGAGCGCGCAACGCGATGGCAATAGTGATCGATTTTTTTTGTTTTTTTTTTTTTTTGTAGCTTTTCGTGATCTTGACTTTACCGCTGCTTTCCACTGCGTATGATCGAACTTAAACCATATCTCAACGGGGAAAACAACAACACCCGTCTAACCCGTTTTACGTGATCTCGATGCTTCGCCATTGCGTTTCGCACACGTATTTCTGCACGCATACATATATGCATGTATGTGAAGGTATATATATTTACATTCGGAAGTACGTTTCATTTCGTTGCCACGGGCGCACAGTGCACTGAAAATCAATATCAGCGAAAAGCTTTCTCTTTTGTTTGTAAATTCTCCATTTTCGGTGAAGTGGAGGCATAGACTGGCAAAAATGCACTGCGCATGTGCAACACATTGGGTTTTTTTTAACGATCTGCGTCTGCGCAATCAGTTGTTTTGCACTGTACGCTTTTTGCACAGTGCAGCAAATCATTGGCGCACTCGCAGTACGTTTTTTCATAAAGATATGTATGTTGTTCAAATGCACATGCAGAGTGTATTTTGATTTATTTGCATCCAGAAAATAGTTTCTTTGAATCAAAGAATAAATGTCTTTGAATTAAAGTTTTTTTTGATACAAAGAAATTTTCTTTAATATGAAAACATATTTTTTTTTAATTAAAAATGTTTCTTTGTATCAAAAAAACTTTGTTTAATTCAAAGAAACTGCTTTCTGGGTGTGCGAGAATTAGTGTAAAAAAAAATAGTACAAATGCAATCTGGGATTGTGAAGCTGATTTCGCAAGTGCGTCTGAGGCGACACGTCGGGATTTTCGCTTGGGTGTCACGATTTTAATTTTGCAGCGTTAACAACGAGAACGAAAGATTTCGGGAAATGTCTCTGGATGATCAATGCACGAGTAGAGATGCGAGTCGCCTGTGACAGAGACGAAATTAACGAAAATGATGGAACGAAACGAAAATCTCAGCGTTACACTGAAAATTGGTGCCGTTCGTCGCTTAGGGTTTATTTATGTATAGATTTCTGTTTTCTTGTTCGCTCACTTTCCATTTAAAAGATTTCGAGCACATCGAGCGCACAAAAATTGTAAGGCGCCAAGATATTTGGAAAGTCAAGAGAGTATCATGATTTCTCTCTTCTTCTTGCTCTATTTTTCAATTCGTGTCCATCACGAAGTGAATAAATTCGAGGAAGGAAAGATGGATCTCCAAAGAGTATTTTTCGATTTTTCTTCTATTCGAATTTTATCAGTTTAACTGTATTCGAGTACCTTTTTTTTGACCTTATTTTATTCGTATCTTTTGTTATATTTTTACACATACACATTACACATACTGACGTGCATCCCACCTACACATTATTCACGAGTATGATAATTTGTTGCGTATACGTATATGTTACATAAAGCGATAAATGCGAGCATATGAATTTCTCGAACGAATTGTAATTATTATAAATATATATACATTATATATACATACTTATATATATACATACACATTGTAACATAATGCATAGAGTCCTTCAGGAAGAATTTGTACAAACCCGCTGGTAGGCGGCCAGCAAGTCTGTGATTTTAGCTTGGTTAATTCAGTATTTTTTTAAATAAATCGAGACAAAATCAAGATAAATGATATAAAAAAAAAAGCAAGTTTCGAAAAGTGCGAGCGCGTTGAGGATGATAAATGAATGACTCTTTTTGGGCGAATGGCTGCGAGGACGGGAGAGAATGGACTCAAAGAGCAAGAAAAAGTTAAGAGAAAGAATAAAGAATGTCCACGAAATGAAATATTAAGAAATAGTTAAAAATTAAATTCTAAAAGATAATGTTAAACTCTGTCACACAAGGCGAGACTCGTAAGATAATGAGGTCCTTTTTGCTTTCATTAGATAACTCAATTTAACGATTTTTGACATTCTGAATCTTTCGAATCGAGCTAAAATTCTTGAATCAAAGATAAATGTTTGTTTGGGACTAAGTGAACCTTTCTTTACTTTCTTTTCTTTCTTTTTGCTATCTGTCTTCCTTTCTGCCCTGGCCCTCCATGAAAGAGTGCATGTATTGTCGTTAAGATAGCAGAGAGCTATAAAAATGAATGAAAATCGGAATTCATGCGCGGAGAAAAAATGAAACAAAGCCGGTGATGACTTTCTGCTTTTTAAGTATCAAGAATTGTAAATCCGTCGTTGTAGTGATGCAAGCAGAGAGACGAAACGATAACTGAGGAGAGAATTTCGCGAGTGACATTAGATGATGAGAGAAAGGGCGAAAGGGCGGAGAAAAAGAAAATATAGTGATCGTGCTTTTACTCTGAAATCCGCATTCACATCCCTATGTCAACTTAAGTAAAAGCCATAAATAATGTTTTTTTTTTCGGCTGGATTGAAAATTGTACAAAAAATTAAAATAACTAGAAGGCTGTGGTGACTAAATCAATGTCCTCAATTGTGTCTCAATTATCTCTGAAGGTCTAGTGGAGTTGTACTTTTTTTAAATTAAGTTTGGACCTTGAGAAATAATTTTGATCTTGGGGATAAATTTGAGTTAGGACACTTTTTCGTGTATTTATAAAGAGGGCGCTTATGACTTTTGTTGACAAAGTCGATAAAGAATGCTGCATTCACAGTTGGAAGCGTAGTCAGCGAGAGATCGTGGAATGAAAAGGAATGATTGATTTGGATTGAAGAGGTCGCGAACATTGTTTGCAAATGATTATCTCAATGTGACGTTACTTTGCTTGTAATTATCGTTAGATTCGACTGTCGAGTGACCAAGTCTGAGACCAAGTGAATCCGAATCGAGCAATCCTTTTCATTAAACATTACACTGATTTGTACGTTATTGGCATGCGAGATGCGTCTCCACAAATTCTGTATAAATCCGTCTAGCACGGTGAGACACACACACATACACATACACACACAGTTACAAATCTAGTTGGAAATTTTTTAAGCGTCTGATAAAAACTTACAACTAAAAAATTTCCATCTAGAACACACGAAACATTAAAAAAAGATTATGCTGAAAAAGGATCAATGAAAAATGATCAATAAGAGATGTAGATAGTTGGACAAACTAACCAATTAGTAAACTGTGGTACTTATGATTTTATTAGTTGTGTCAGCAATTCGATTATTTGATGTTACTATTTGGTTTATTACAATAATAATTTAATTAGTGACATCAACTAGTCGAATGGCTGAGATGACTAATAAAATTAGCAATAGAGCAGTATTGTAGTTTATTAACTGGTTAATAGTCCAACTATCCATTTCTCGCAATGTATGAATAGTTTTCTTACATTGAATCGTTGAATATTTGAATTCATTGATCATTTTTTACAATATGCTTTTTTAACAAGTACACTACATGAAAACACAAAATACAAAATCCCTAGACTCTCGTAGATTACTATTACTATAATAATGCTATAATTATTATATCTATTATGTATCAATGTATAATTACGTTTAGTTTTAGGTTAAACGATATTCTATTATGATTTCCCGCTTGTATATATGCCGTGAGCTCGAAAAAATTGAATCTTTAACGAAAGAAAAACTATAATTTTTTCGACTGTTTTTGTACAGAGATATTAATAAAAACAAAGGCCTCGTGCTTATGAAATTTCAAGAATATAAATCATCCGTCTCTTTACTGATTACTTCTCCATCCAATTTAGAAAGTAAGATAGCTATGGCGAGATCGTGCCACGGGTAATTGGATATTCAGTTGATCCAGGTGATTCAGTCGTTCGAGATGCAAACTTATCTTTCCTAGCCAGACATGTCTATAGGACGGAGAAAAAATCTCGAGACGAAGGATAGATGTACACGGTTCTACGTGATAGAAAAATAATTGGAAATTTAGAAAAAAAAATTTAAATCAGAGAAGTCAGGGGAAAAATTTCTTCAGGGAAATGCGAGTAGCTGTCAGGGAAAATAGAAATTGATCTATTAATAATATTAATAGTAAAAATATTATAATAATAAATTATAGTTTATTTCAAAGATTTTAAAATATTTCGAGGGATTATAAAGAATTTCCAAGCATTCTTTGAGATTCTATGGGTTTCTGAAGATTTCAAGAAAATGTCATTCATTTTAAGGAATTTTAAGAGGTTTCTAGGAATTTCAAGGGATTTCAAGAGGCTTCTATTAATTTGAGAGGTTTTTACGAATTTTAAGTGATTTTAAAGTTTGTCGTTGAATTTTAAAAGATTTAAAGAGATTTTTATATTTCTAAAAGATTTCGTAGAATCTTAGGAGATTTCAAAAGATTTAAAGTGAAATTTTTGAAAAATTTCAATAGCGCGACTATTATTGAAAATTTATTTGGATTTTTAATAATTTTGTGTCAGGAAAATTGAAAAATTGAATCTTGTGATCACCCTGAAACTTTACCTTTCAATTAACACTCATCAGTTAAATATTTACTTGGTACTCATTATATTTTAACGCAGATGCTTTCTTATCTACATTGACTTCATTTTCGCAATTCTTTTCATTATTTACACCTTGGAAGAATAGCTGTTTATAATGCCAGCAGAAAGTATGTTAAACGTTGCCAAAAGTAATTCAAAACGACAATTTTCTTCATTATTGTTATCCAAACTTTATTATTTTCACAATTCTTGCATCTATTTTCGGAAACAGGAAGTTTTTATATACGATATTTGTTGATTTCATGGAGGTTGTTGCTACCATTCTGCACTCATGTCTCGCTAGGTTTCCTCATCAAGAAATAACTCCCTGAGTGATAGCCAGGATAAATATAGTATAGATAAGCATATAAGTATAAGATAAATAAGTATATGTCTTATATATACTAAATTACTGAATAATCTTTTTCATGGTTGTGTTGTCTAAGCGGATTCGAGTTCCGAGGTCCAATCTTTGTCCTTAGTTCTGGAGAATAATTAGTATTTACCAAGTCTTTGTTTAATCGTCTCGAATTAATGTAACGATTTAATTAAATTCAATGTTAACCTCGTAAACAGAAAAGAGGGTTCTCCATTAAAATTATTTTTCTCTTGATTTTTAGGCTTTTCTTCAAGTTTTGTTTGCTTTGACTCGGGATATAGAGGTCACGAAAAAATGAAAATCTAGAAATCAATTTTCATCTAGATTTTCTAGATGAAAAATCTCTAGATTGATTTCTAGAAAATTGAGAAAAATGAGATGAAAGTTGAGTTAAAATCGAATTCAAAGTCTCTTTCGGTTGAATTTTTGTGATAACAGAAACATTTTCAAATGCGAGACGCGATATCATCGCAAGATTGCTCATCAGGCTGAAAGCATCAGTAGTAGGGACAAGTTTGATCCAAAGAGGGAAGACGAGACGAAGAAAAGAGACGAAAAGAATGATGATGCGAAAAGGAGGAGAGAACTTGAGAAGTGTACATGATGATGGCACCGAGCTATAACACTGTATGTATCCGGAATGGCAATTCTATCCGACGAACCAGGCAAGTGAGGCAACCGTACAACCTCAGGCCAAGCAACAACCAGCAGAGTCGGGGCAACAACCGATGTTGACCTCCAAGTTCCAGAACAACTACGGGTCCTTCCTGGACTTGTAATTCGATGTGGTTTCGTTACAGTCCCCTTCAAGATCGCAATTGCAATTGCACGATTGTTACTCTGATCTCGAGACACCTCGATTCCAAGTCAAACTTTACCGTTGAAAATCTAAAGATTTTCTTAGATTCTACTTTAATAGCGTTTTTAATTTTTTATCATCACGTTACAAGATTCTGTTAAGGATCTTTTTGCTTTAGATGTTTCTATAAGCATAAGTATTTCCATATATACTTGATGTCCAGCCAATTTAAATTCTTGTCCATTTCAGTCATCAGAAATCTATTCATATTTTTTCAATTGATGCAGTCAATCAAAATATGTTTATTGGACGCTTGCAATTTTTTAACTGAATTGATATGCCATTTTGAAAACCTTTAAATTTGGGCTTTTCAATAAAATTATCTGAATCCTTATTTTTCCTGTGCCTATTCTTTTCAATTTATTGATCTACTTAAAACGTGAAAGCTTTTAAATTCGGGGGCTCCCTACTTAAGACAATTGGCTCTTGGTAGCAGGTCTAATTTATGTATCCCAATCTCAAATTAGTAAGAGAAATTTTATTGAGGAAGAGGATGATGTCATCACTTTTGTGAGTGTATAGCGGCGATTCAAGAGAAGTTCTTGCAGGAAACGGCTCGTTATCCCTTATTCCAGTCCCAGGGGGTTTCTAAAGCTAGCCGGTTGGTAAAGTCGTGTCTTACGAAAGGAGATAAAAAAAAATTCAGCAAATCACAGCTGCACAACATGACCGTCGATTGCGACGCGGTATACATGTCTGACAAAATTATGAGTCTTGCAGACAACGGCCATGTCACTAGAAAGAACCAGTTCTCATTTATCACTGAAGTTAAGCAGTGTTGAGCGCGGCTAATAGTTGGATGGGTGACCACTGTTGTCATTTATGTTTCTTGATCATGCTTGTATGAGCAAAGCTTTTAGAAACAGGCACAAGTCAATCGTATCATACCTAATATGACCTATTGAATTTTCTGTTAATTTTGCCGAGACCATCACAGTCATTAATGTCGATAAGGGCATGCTCTTCGGCGACATTATGAAATTTTTTTTCGACGTCACCACGGCCAAATGAAATGATGAATCGATTTGAAACTGTGAAATATAGGAACGCAGACACTAAATTGCGTTTTGACATTTATTTTGAGTAATAATTTTGAAAAAAAAAATTCGGAAAAAATATTTTCAAAAAATTTCATAATGTCGCCGAAGAGCATGCCCATAAAAGTCAATGCTGGACTCGATATTCAATGTCGATTAATTCCAAACTCTTTCTTTCTTCTTTTTCTTTGTCTGTAATGACACTGGTCATATATATGAGTGAGATAAGTGTGAAAACTTGAATGTCAACTGGTCTTGATGATGTACGGATGCATGCAAATCATTATTATGAGATGTAACTGTAGAACTGTAGAAAGTTTCATGTTTCATTTAAGTGAAATACAAACATCTGAGGAATTATAAAGTAAGATTGTCTAGCGGACCGGGAAAAAAAATATCTTAAAAGATCTACGGAAAAAAAATCATAATACGCGGATCATAGTTTCTAGTTGGAGTAATTAAAAAGAAACAGCAATGCATTACTATTCAAATAAATCTTGCTTCCCTAAAATTTCAGTGTATGTAAATGCAATTTCGCCCGGGGCCGAAGACACTTTTGAATTCGGTACTTTGTCGGCTGGTCTCTTCTTCATCATCTCGATCCTCTTCCTTGTCCAGACGACGCTTTTATCCGAGTGCCAAGTGCGCTCTCGAGTGCTGCACAAACGTTGCGTAAACTCACCGACGCGGACGCCTACTATAGGTACCTTTACGTGCCTTCGAGCCTGGAAAAAAGAATATCGCACACTCAGCAAGGTTTCACATTCAAGTCTCGCTCGCTCACTAGAAATACAAACTCCATCTTGAGAAAAACTCTTTGAAATGGCAATCTGGTTATACATATTACATTCAGCCTTTTTAATTTTCAAACATATACAGTATACACTCATAGAAATATTCAGAAGTTTGATATTTTTTTATTTCTCTCTGCTTATAGCTGAAAACTATAAAATTTCTGATCATACTTTTAAGTAAAAATAAATTATAATCCAAGTCTTTCGTTTCTAATTTAGTAATTTCTATACACCGTCTAAATTTGTCTATGCATGCTTTCCATTTTAGATATTCAATCAACAGAAAACTTTGTTGATTCCAAATTTGAATGTGTTCCAATTTGGATGCTTGCCAATTTTTGAAGCATCCGAAAAGCTTCTATATTTAGAAGCTTTGAACAATTAAAGCTTTCAACTGTAACGCTTTCCATATATTATAAAATATTCAAACTCGTACTATACAAAAAAATGAAAACGGAAAAAGTGTCTTGTTATTAAAAACACAGAGAACACTAAGAGCATTAATAAAACTAGTTTCAGATATCTAGTTAAGTAGGAATTATGATAATACCAAAAATGAAACTTAATTTAAATATTTTGTTAAAATGTTCTAGTTTGAAACATAGTTTAAGTTTCAAATTCATTTGAAAGACCCTTTCGAGTGAAAATGATACCCCGAGTGATGTTTATAACTTTAGACTTAGGTCTTAGAACTTATAGGTTACTTATAGAAGTGCAACGACTGTAGAAGCCGTTAAGGCTAGACTGGCGCATTCGGTCGTTGGCCTTTGGTAAAACGGATTTATCGCAAAAATGGATAAAGACGAATAATCAGCCTGGCAACAGGGTCGACTACCGTATATAAATATACCCAACTATGCAGAAACATGGTGGACATTTTTCACCTAAACCTAACTGAGGGTTTCGTTCGTGCTGTACTATACCTTTATGTATATCTATACATGGCGGCTACTCGTATAATGAGATAACTGGCCTTGTAACGAGATTATCATTCACGATACCGTATCGAGTTTTCTTCCGTGACCGCCATCTACGGCCATCGTTCGCTATTACCCCCTTTATGATCCCAGATGATATGATTGCTCATTTTGCGATTACGCTGGACCTTCATTTTCAACCAAGTAACAGCCTTTCATCTTGATTATCAGATTTATCAGCTGCTATTTACTTTTATCATCCTTCAGTATATATATTCTACCTGTCTACTTGTGTAAATAAATCATTTTCAGGGTGTACGCTGTACGGGAATTTAAAAAAATCCGGGAAATCGTCGGAATCCCTTCAATTTTTTAAATCAATAAAATGCTTAGATAGCGAAGAATTAAGAAAAGTGGGGCGCATAAATAATGAAACCCCAATCTATTGCACATATGTATTCCAGTCTATAACAAAATTTAGAAACTGCAAAATGGTTTGTCAATTGTTCTTTTATCTTTATTCTCCCTCATGTAGCCTCGTTACAATTGCCAAAGTCGTCCGAAAAGAAAAATTATGATTTAAAGCTGGCCTTTCTCGTTCCACAAATTCTCCTATTGAAAGTGAGCCTCGAAGGTTTACGAGTTTTACTTTACTTGCTCTACGGTGTACGAAATTACGAATATGTATTGCTAAATCTTCCTGGACCTTGAAGCCGTATAATCTCATTCAAGGATCCAAATCATTAGCCAATTCGATTATTGTACCCTCACAATATTTTTTACAGATTACTCCACTTTGAATTTTTTTGTCTGCTCCAAACGCCTTCAATTTTTAATACCATTATGAACGTTTAAAAGATATGTAACTGCTTTTTAATATATTTGAAAGATTCGATATTCAGATGTTCTAAAAATTGGCAAGCATCATCCAAATTAAAGAGAAGAGAAATTCCAATGAAGAGAAATTCTTGAAATATTCAATTAGAATAGTTGTTTTATTATATTACCTTAATTTTAATTTGTCTAATCAAAAATAATAACGCCTTTTAAAATCGAGTTCTAACAAGTATCTGTTTTTTTACAGAAGCAAAAAGAAAATCATGATTCCAGAAAAAGCCGGAAGTTCACTCAAGACTGCTACGAGCACTTCGCTTGCTATTAAATCAATGACGCAGGTTTCCAGAACACCAGAAAACGACTCCAAGACAACTTCCGGTATTCAACCACATAGAATTCATCCGCTGCCTCTCAAATGTGTCTACCGTGGGGAAGGAAATGCCAATCTCGTCATTGCATTACCATATGTAAGTTTTTCAAAATTATAATTATCCCAATTTTTAAATATAAAATTTTTTTTTTAAATGTTTTCAAAACGGTATAAAAAAATGGCGATTGAACGCATTTTCCTCGAAAATACATTTTTGAAGTCGGTAAATATAGTTCCTAATATATTTGAACATTTCTGTATTTCGACCAGGAAACTAGTTTTCGTAATTGATCTTTTCTTCTTTCATTAACTTATTTAGTTGTTCGTGCTGTGGGTACGAGGCATGATATGTAGTTTGAAATTATACATTACACGCAGACCCGAGAGATTAGAACGTATTATACACGAAGGTGTATAAATATGTGTATATTGTATATATACGTCTACAATCAAAACTGGTAATTTTCCTAAAATCGATTCGAAGCTACACAGGGTATCCAACACTTCGGCAATTAAATTAATGGTTTTTCTACACTAATTGAAATTGCCACAATTTTAGAACTCAGAAACATGTTCTGGATATTTCTGACCTGAACAAACCTGTTAAGTCTAAAAATCACGAGCGAAAAACTGCACGCGTAATAAATTTTAAAGTTTCGCACACGTTACTTGTGTAACAATTATTGCAGATTTTAAAAGGATTACTGTTATAGTGAATTTTTTTTTTTTAGGCAAAATGTATATAATTTATAATAATCATACAAAATAATCTTGGTCTTCAAATAACAATACCGAAATTTTAAGTTATCGAACTTTTAAGTTCCCGAAATTATAAAATTCCCGAAATTTAAAATTCCGGAAGTTAAATATTCCTTAAATTGAAATTTACCGAAATTTTTGTTTAAAATTTATTTGAAAAACTTTTCTTCAAAATTTCTCAAGTTTTTATATTTCAAAAATTAAAATTGTTTAAAATCTTAATCTTTTTAGCAAAAGAAGTGCATAATTAGAGTTAGTTTAAATTAGCGTTAGAGTTTTTTTGATCTTAAGATATCGAAATATCTCAAGAAACACGCATCACGAAAAAATGACTTTGGGGTAATTGATGGTTTAGGGTCAGTTTTTGAAAAATCACTCTTCTCCCTCAAAAATAAAAATTTTTTATTGGAGATGTCTTAAGACAAAAAATTCATCCTGGTATAGTTAAAAAAAAATGCGGTACGTTAAACAGAATTGCCTGGGAAAAATGACCTTATCATATATACCATAGTAAATATCGATTCGGTTATGTTCGATAGCATTGGCACACATTGTACATTTGCGTCGCATCTGTTGTAAATGGAATCTCTTTCCACTCCATTTGCTCTGTGAATTTAACGGACGATCGATTATTGGCGGCTTTGACTTTTAGGACTGGTTCATTCGTCATAGAATTTAATATCTTCCTTTCTTAGGTAATTTCAATCATACAAACATGAAAAAAAAAGTAATAATGAAATATTAACCATATAATAATGAGCAAATAGAAACACGAGAACATGATTAACTTCATTAAATGCGAACGTTAATTGGTAGAAATATACAGTCTTTGATAACACAGGCTTGTCCCAATTTTCCTAAAATTTTCGTCTAACTAAGTAATGAAATAAACAAGCTGTTATGAAAGTTATAATTACTTTGTTAATTATCGATACTTTAACACCAAAGTTCCCCTAACGTTTCTATAAATATCGGAAACTGATAAATAAACGAGATACTCCCGCCTGAAAATGAGAACTTTTATCTTAATATATAATTACATAAAATAGTACATTTATGCGTCTTTTATTTCAATTTTAGAAAATCGTGATAGTACTTCATCCTATTCTAAAAAGGAAATGGATTTTGGCTAAAGTTTCGTATGCTAAATAGAAGAAGGTCTGCCAATTATAAATGTTGCAAACTTAAAAGAAAAGTTTCATGAGGATTTTTTCGAATTGAGTAGGGGAAGTTATTTTTTCGTCATCAATGCTGTTTTTTGTGCACGTGTGTGTTCTTGATGAGTGACGTGACATTCCTGAATCTTACTACGGAAGAGGAAGCCTTAAAAGCTTGAAAGCCTCTAAAAGTACGTTCACCACTGACAATGCACTATGCCTTGTTAGCAGAATCACACTTTTTAAAAGGGGCTTCAATCAAAAACAGGAAAAATCGATTCCCTTCGAGTACGTCTAGAGTTCTCAAGAGAATATTCTCGAATATTACCATCTATCTTCCTTTGAAGAGTTCATGAAAATTTTATATTTTTCTCGTCTAAGAATTATACTCTCTTTATTTGAATCAGCAGAATTTCGCTTATTTTTTTTGTCAGTGCGACTGTTTATTAATAATTATGTCAGTTTGACAATTTTGCTGGTTTTTTTTTTGGTCATATTACATATAGGTATAGCTTTTATAGTTTACTTAACAAAATTTAGAAGATCTCCAAGGATTTCGAAGGTTTTCAAGAGATTTTTGGAAATTTTTTTTAGAGATTTTCAGGTATTTTAAGTGATTTTTTAAATATTTTGTGGAATTTGAAGGATTCCATGAAATTTTGTGAGATTTTCAGGAATTTTAAGGGATTTTAAAGTTTAAGGTAATATTATAGCTATAGCTATATATTGTAGCTATAGCTACAATATATAGTTCTAGATGTTTCTAGATGTTTCCAGTTTAGATGTTTCTAGAATTTCAAAGAATTTTAAGGGATTTCGAACGTTGTCGTGAAATTTTAAGGAATTTCAAAAGGTTTCTATAAATTTTGAGTTTTCTTGAAATTTCCCCACAATTTATTAGAGATTATTCCGAATTTTTGTTTTGGAAAATCATTTTCACTTACATTTTAGGAGATTTCTCTGAAACGTACGTCCTGTTTATTAAAAATTTTAGGAAAATTTGCTCAAATTTCGGAAATCGACCAATACCTACAATTTTGTAGGAAATTTTCCTAAATCTTTCTGAATTAAAAAAAAAACCCACTAAACACTCGGAATTGTCAAAATTTTAGAATTTTCCTTGCAAGTTATAGTTAAATATGTCGCAAAGGTTCTAAATTTTCAAATTTCCAAATCTATTAGTGACGTAACGTTATTGGGTAACTGTTATCCCCCTCTCCCCCGTAATAAGGGAATTTTCTTAATCTTAAGAAATCTTTGGAAAAATTCACAAAATTTGGAGTAATATTCCCGAAATCCGTTTCAGGAATTCTCCTTACTAGTGTATACTTAAAGCTGAGAATCAACGAAATTCTGCTGATTCAGATTTAAAGAGTTTTGAACAATTTTCAAGTGGTTTGAAACAAATTAGAAGATAAAACTATACAGAAACTAGGACCGGTCCTTGAAAGCGTGCAAAAGAACAAGCAATCACTTATTTCGCAACAGTAACTCTAACTCCAATCACTTGACGTCACACAAGCGTTTCAAAAAGGTTGTGGTCTCGACGTTCTCCCGTATTCGATGAAAAAGATTACGGTGACATCATGCTCGTTTTTACTAGCTATTATTCTCCACAAAGGTTATATACTTATTTAAATTGATTCTTTGAAGTGAAAAAGCAAAATACAAGAAATAAAACGAGGGAAGTTAAAGAAGACGTTATACAATAAAAACTTACGTTTGCATTTCTCAGAAAAGATTCTCTTCCTCTCTTTACGTAATTTAGAAATTTCTATAATACTAAGATAATTAATATAATATATAATAAATTAGATTCATCAAGACAATGATAATAAAGTCTTAAAAAAATTCGAACCGCTAAAAACTTAAACTTACGCTCAGAGCGATAAACTGCTTGATAATGATATGAGTCCCTCGATAAGTCCTTCACTTTGAGTGTCCATAACAAACTGTGCAAAACATGTTTTTACTATAATCTAGAAAAGATCTGGATCGATAAAAATAAATTGCTGATCTCATATTGAGAATGAAATTGTGTTGAATAATTATATTAAGAAATTATTACTAATAGCATGTCGCAAGAGGGGATAATTCACCTTACAATAAAAAACAGACAATGTGAAATTGTTAGTACTGCTTTATGTACTAATTAGTATTTCTAAAGCTATTAGATAAGTACTGATTACAATGTAATTTTTTGTAATGATAGAGACATCATATTTTTTCCGATAATGCGATTCAAGTCCAATCGCGGAAATTTACGTAGGAGGGACGAGATCCATGTTTGGATATTTCAGAATTGGATATAATTTGAGCCATGAATCAACATGGAACTAATTTGAATTGCGAAACGTGTTCTGGCTCGACCCGATTGTAAGCCCTGGTCTCCAGTGACCGTCTCTGACTCGGATTCTGTACGCATGCGGGAATATTAGTTACAAAGTTGAAATTTGCCAAGCTTGTAATTTATCTTCGGTTGCTATCTTCATTAGAAATTTAGTCCTGTATTGTCAATGAAATTCCCTGAAACTTTTGGATAAAGGCAATTTTAGAAATGATTAAGTAAAACACACGTGTTTGAAGGTGTTGTTTTTGGAATAAATAAGTTTCGAGATCTGGAGCTTTGGAACAAGGACGTGCCACTTAAAACTGTAAAGTTCATGACATTAAAAAAAGATAAACGGCTTGAAAGCCAGGATGCTTGTAAAGTTCTTATCGGGAATCAATTACGCGACACACATTTAGAACGACGACTTTACTATGCAGAACGTTTGTCCATCGACGGCCTTCGTTTCCTGAGTGTAATATACTGGAATAGAGCGGGTTTATCGAACCCTAGACGTAAGGCCAAATGCATATAGACAAGCCAACGCATAAAGAACAATGCGCGAGAAAAGGAAGTCGTGAGAGAGGCCGATGAATAAAATTAATGAGTGTGCAGCAATTGTTGATGAACATGCTACCTACCAATGCTTCAAGGAAAGATCGATTTTAACCCTGATTCATACAATTACCCTCGAAACGCTTTTATTATGCTCATAGAACAAGAAAAAATAATTTCCAGAAGTCTCCTATATTCCCCTTTTTTCCCTATTTTTCCCCTTTTCCATTTTTTTTATCAAAATCCTGTACACCCAGAAAACAGTTTCTTTAAATCAAAGAAACATTTCTTTGAT